>JBBPMO010000300.1:0-31596 GCA_038090315.1 Xanthoconium stramineum | reverse complement strand
TGAAGGTGTAGCACGCCTCTATCGACTCCCGCGTATCAAGTTCATCTTGTCCACTTCGCCAATTTCCACCCTTTTCGAACTTACAGACTCCTGCCAGTGCCATTGCATGCTTGGTTACATCACGAGATCGGTTTTTTTATGAGCAAGGTATATAATGGCTTACCAAGACCACCATAAGCATAATGCAGGCATGGACTATATATAGCAGTACGAGGCCTTGTATCCCACCTAGCCTTTTTCCAGAACCAGAATAATGTTGCATGTCCTCAACCTTTGGCCCATTGGTGTTTGTTGGCCTCATCACGGGAATAGTATTTTTACGAGCAGGGGTATATAGGGCCTTGTCATAACTCCAATAAAACTTCATTGTGTGCATATAGTACCATATCTATTTTTGAGGTCCATTGACGAAAGTAGTACATTCATTGTACATACCTCTAATTTCGCTGGTAGGTCACAACGTGTGCACTCATTGAAGCTGTCTACATTGCAGAATACTCATCAATATGGAATGAGCCAGTAAAGTGGTATTTCATCGACTACTATACATAAACAAGTACAGTACTAGTACCTAGATGCAGCGGGGGAGACTGGCGAGCGGTTGCGCTCGAATAGACACAGTGAGAGTGATACACAAGCGATTGCCCTCAAAAAGCATGGTGGGAGTGATGGGCGAGTGGTTGGATGCAGCAGGGGCGATATACAGGTGGTTGCACTCAAATAGGTACAGTGGGGGTGATACACGAGCAGTTGTGCTCGAAGAGACACGGCGAGGGTGACTGGCAAGTGCTGGCGCTTGAATAGACTCAGCGGGGGCGATGCACGAGTGGCTATGCTCAAAAAGACGTGGTGAGGGTGATGGGCAGGCGCGGGCGCTTGAATAGACATGGTGTGGGCAATGGATGAGCGGTTGCGCTCGAAAAGACATGGCGGGGGTGAGAGGCAAGCAGTTGCACTCGAACACACACGGTAGGGGTGACGGACAGGCGTTGGGGCTCAAATAGACACTGCGGCAAAGGTTCCCAGGGTGGGTATGGGTATGGGTACGAGTCAGTCTCCAGTAGCCCAAGGAAATGGTGACATGGAGTTGAGAACATACCTAGAGGACGATACATAACAGTGACTCACCTGAGGTGAGGGATTCTTCAAGGAGCGGGGCTATAAGTAGGCACAACTATCAGCAAGTTCTAAGAGTCCCTGGGGTCTCAACTCACCTTGAATATTATCCACTGATGGCCCTTGGGTCAGTTATGGAACAATTTGAGTTTTCTGACTCACTGGCTGCATGTGACCGACGGCGACGACAAATGGGGAATGGCACGGGAATATGTACCCCTGGCAAAAACCCGACCCGTACTTACGGCAGATATACCCATGGGGTAACGAGCAGTGAGAGAAGGCGGGGCTACAGAAGTGAAGGCATAACATGCATGATGGCGTGCAGTGTACCATCGCTTCTGTATCCTTTCACTGAGGGCAGGGATGGTAGTGCATGAGGGCGTTGTCATCAGTGTTGGGACGTCAGCGATATTATCGTTGTCGTTGTCGCATGTGGAGGAGTGTGAGGGTGTGTGTCGTTATCGAGACATGGCTGCTGCCTGCTGGGCCAAGCATGAGTACGGGCTTGTCACGGTCACAAAAGTGTGACTCAGGTGACCCGTACACAAAGAAGTTACATTGTGTGGAAATTTATGGACAGTAAGATACATATGAGCTGGCTTTGTCAACACTGATGATAATTGAATGTTGTCTCATCACACATTTTAATGGCTGTCAGATTTTGATTCTACTTGGTAATCTTCTATATTCCGACAGTTCATTTAGATACTCTGATAAGAGTGTATGGTAACATTCTACTATTGGAGGGTCGACGTAGTTACCTCCACAATATTTGGTTTTGGGATTGCATGCTAAGACAAGATCAAACCATCTCGATTATTATATATTTGGTACTCTTTAGGAATCATCACACAGTCATGCCACGCTTTCATTGCGCCCGTGATGCAACATCAAGTCTTCACTGGCAACATCTCAGCGCTGGTGGTGCTCCACTGATGACAACGCTCTAGTCCCGCACAAGAGAATGAAAGAGCCCCGGAGGTCGAACCGAACTCAATACTGGGGGAAAGTAACAAGCAGTCCACAAGTCCGTCAATACCCACTCAAGATAAGTATGACAAGTCACGGTGCTTGGGCTTGCCCGCTAGACATTCCATAAGTTCTTCGTGGGCGTGTCCACGCATGCAATCACTCTATCATGAACACCACTCTCGACGCGTCCGCGAAAAACGAATGACATTCGACAACTGGATCTACCTTTTGGTACATTTGCACACTGCAAAGCTCTACAAGGCATATGATACAAGAAAAGGAGTCCAATATATGAACCACGACCGAGTATCATTGACAGCGAAGTGATTACTAGTTCAGCACGTCATACAGGTCACGGTAGATAACGCACCCGGTGTTCATCTCCCCCAAATCATCGCAGATGGCGTACGTGGGTATCTGGAACGCCAGTGTCCTGTTCAAGAACTGCCTCGTACGTGGTTGAACTAACGGTCGTTGGACTAGTCATTGATGCATTGATGCACAGTTCAATGCGAGTGTTGTCTTCTTGATGCATCAATCTCATCCGTAACGTTGGCTCTGATGCGTGCGGCTTCTCCGATGTACATAGATCTGGGCCCTGACGATTCAGCACGGCGTCGTGGACACTGAATGTTGAAACGTTAACGTACCTTCTTGCCAAGAGCAGTAGGAGTTGAGCGTCGATTTCATCGAGCGCAGATCCAACTTGATCGATGGAGGAACAACATGTCGTCCCGTTTGCAAAGTGAATCGTCGGTTCACCCCACGTTACCGCCCGGTGTTCATCAGACATGTGGCAGGATGTGCGGTGGCCAACTTTCGCACTACGGACTCATTTGCCGTCTAAAACATCGGCGGAGATCTGAGGATACCTGCTCTACGGACGGTCTTGGGTTGTCTCAGTCCTGTTCTTCTTCAGCCAGCGGTCGATGACCAGTTTCCTCAGGCAGACATTGGACTCGCTTTGGATGTCGAGGCAGCACAAGTAAAGCTTTCGTACGTATTCGTCACACTTGTCGGGGTTGTACGTTGTCGTAGCATGCCGTCAAAGCGTAACTTTACCTTGGTCGTTCTCCGCTCTCGGCGCTCTCCGCATGAACAAGCTTTGCATTTCGACCAAAATGGGTACACACCGTGGTGTGTACTCATTGTACAGAATTTACTAAATACAGTGTGTCTCGAACTTCGGGACAGCAAGCGCGCATCGCACGCACGAGAAGTGATGCATATATGCAGACTGGCAGAGATGAGTCGAGCGCAATTGGGAACAAGCCAAACACTAACAAACAATTGGGGTTCACTCAGGGGGTTGGGGCAAAGAGTGCCACAGTAGCACACGTCGCCATGCAGGTGCCCAAGCCTGCATTGCACGCCATGATGGCGGGGGGCGCGGCGACGACGGTCACACCAAAGGTGAAGCCTGCAGCAGTGTAGCAGGCGACTGCGAGTGTGTTGCAGCCTGGCAACGAGGGTGAGCAAGGTTGGATGACGATTGGGGAGATGGAATACCTGTTTGGCACAGAGCATATCCGAGTGGGCCCGCTGCGGCAAAAGGAGCAGCAGAGGCGGCGAGAGCGAGAGCGGCGAGAGACTTGAAGTTCATAGTGATCATGTTGAGAGAGAGGGAATGGTGCAGACTCGGTTTATATCCTTGGGCGGGCACAGCAACTTGAGGGCAAGCAGGGTAAACATTCGATTAGATCCTATTAATTTCCGCCGACATAGATGCCGTTGTGCGCGGGGCTGGCCCCACTGTGGGTACATACATACATTTGGTCCTGGTCGTACTGGAAACTTTAGTGCCGCCAGTTGGGGTTCTGCCAGCGCGTCTGCTTCCAGCCCTGATTCTAATTCGGGACCTAACTGACTACTGCCACCGAGAGCGACGACTTGTACCACGCCCATGTCCACATCCATTTCTATGGAGGAAGAATTTCACGGGATGAGGATCAGAGCCATGGAGGAGGAAAACGAGAACTGGACTCGATCGCGCCAGGTGTGTGGCAGGAACCAACGGGCACGACGACGTGGGAAACACGTCGGGTGGGCGGGCTGGGACGACGACGCGTTGGACGCAGAGGACCATTGGAACCAGACCCAAAAGACTGCCGCGAAACCGATTCTATACAACGCACACGGAATCATTTGCAAGAAGGGTACATGCCCCGAGTACGCCAGACAAATCCGGCTTGCCAAACAGGCCGAGGGGGCAGAAGAACGCAAGACTGCTGCTGATGCGAACAAGGGAAAAAGGTCGGTCCCAGCAAGGGTCGTGGTGCCGGCAGGAAGAATGACGAGAACGAGGAAGAGTCCATGAAAAAGAATGGGACTCAGAACAATCCGTTCCGCGGTCCTGGTGCACCTGTCAAGACCGACTGACGCGGGACGCCACGGGCCATTGTTTCTACCGATACTATCAAGAATCAGGGAACGACCAGGACTGTCTCTGACGTCGAACGGGGCAACTCTGACTCTGAGGTTGAGCCGAATGCTGCTACAGTCGTGCGTGCTGGCATTGCTGATGCCGCGTCCGATGCGAGTTAGGGCATCTCCAAGGGTGCCTATGACCCGTGGGCTCGCACGTCCCAGCAAGTACAGCCAGCCACGAAGGCGAATCAGGGACAGACTACTACGGCCACCTCCAGCTGGGCGGATCAGGTGGACGCTGAGCTCGCCGGCGGCGATGACGGGGAGTTCACGACCGTCTCCAAGCGTCGTTCTAAACGCGGCACGTCGTCGACTACGAGCTGGGGTACCAGCACCGCGAAATCGTCCACCAGCGGCTGGGGTAGCGTCGCCAACATGCCATCCACAAAAGTGCGGCGTACAAACGACCCGTCGACGTCTGCCAACGCGCCGCCACCACCCGCGTGCTTCCTCCGCGTTCCTTTCACCTTGGCCTTCCCCGAACTCACTCGCGGCCGCGGCCGCGCCCACGCATGTGGCCCGAGCCCCGCAAGGACTTCCCGCACGCTTGCACGCGCCACCACCTCACCTCCGCGCTCATCGCCCCCATACGCCCCTCCCGACCCCGACCTCCCCGCCGGGCACGAACGCGCCATCAAACCCCGTCCCGACGACCTCCCACACGCTCGTCTGCGCGCGCCTCAGATACGCGTCCGCGAGTTCGGGCGAGACGACGCCGACGAGCGCGTGGAGGTACGAGGTTAGGATGTGTGGGCGCGGGCGCGCGAAGAGGGAGAGGTGCGAGGGGCCGCATTGGGTGTAAGATTGGGGGTGGCCGCCTGTGAGGAGGGACGGAGGGTGGTTTTACCTGATCCTGTGGTGGTGCGCGTGAAGGAGGAAAAGAAGGAAGGAAAAAGGAGGGTATACATCGTTTGCACCTTGGCGGTGCCACCGTTGGCCTTCGCGGATGGTCCAGTTGATGGATCGGAGTACCTGTGTTGTGGGAGCTGAGGTGTGTATATGGGGTAAACGTGGTGGATTTTTACCTTGCGCTCGCCATAGGAAACGCGAGATGCGTGGTCTAATCGGGGAGAGGGTCTTGCATCCTGAGACCGATGATGATCCTTGGACGACGCGCTTCATGCAGAGATTGGAGTACAGACAATAACGTCGGTCGACTCTTCGCGTCCAGGCCCGCTGCAGAGTCTACATCAGCCTTGCAGTCACCACTCGAGTACCGCGGACAGACTGAGAGTTTGTCAAGAAGCAGCAGCTCTGGTTGACCAAGTATGGCTTTGACGATCCGTGCCCTGCGCGTCTGCCCATTGGACAGCGCTACCAAAGGCAGGTTGAGGAGCGACGACAGACCCAATTTCGCAGAAGGCTCGTCAAAGATGGCCTTCTTGACCCCATCGGCGGCGAGTTGCTCTGGCGCCTTGGATACCTGTCCTTTGGGCCGGAGGTTCAGAAAGTCGTACTCCCCGAACATGCTCTCTCGGAGTGCGATACGGTCTTCCTCGCGAATGACGCCGTATCGTGCGATGTAGTCGTAGAATGCGCTCCCTGCCGAGCCGGGACGATGAGCAAAGGACACGAGAGAGATGGCGGCGTGTGCGTCCCGTGGTGGATTGGACAACGGGAAGAAACCACCAGGAGGCGGAGGTGGGGGAGCGATACGCATGTATCCATGCAACGTCTGCATATTTGGCGCCGGTCGTCAATGTGAACGATTTGCCTCCAGAGGACGATACTTTGGCACGATACTTGTAACAGCGCTGCTTTTTTGATTGGATCCACGCCCTATGACTGCCTAGCTTTGGCCTTCTCTTGTGGTCAAGTCGACGTCGCAGAAGGGCGCAGCGATGTTGGAGTCCCTGAATCGGTATACGTTGGACTTGGACAAGGATACCACTCTCGGCAGGAGTGGTATAGAGCTTTTTGAAGAGGGTACTGGCGTGTCGAGGGCTAAAACAAGCATGACCGAGTGTATGAGTCTGTCCAGAAAAAATGGCGTACCGTTCTTGTTCGCGTAGTATCCAGCGACCATATCTCGTCCAAAGACGCGACCGTGACACGGAAGATGGGCAGCCTGCGCGTCCGAAACGCGGCCACCAGTACCGGTGTAGTGGTTGGTCTTGGCACTACATTTTTAGTCGGAGCAAAAGGCCGAGAAATGGTCCCAATTTCGGACTTAGACTCCGACATAACGAAGGTCAACTAACACCTCGTCGACCACCCCATAGGATGGTAGTACTCTACTGATGAATAGGGCGATGCTCGGACTCTCTGATTCGGCCACGACAATGAAAGAGCTCCGAAATTGAACAGGGTTGAAGGATGTCACAATCTGTCAAGACTCAACGCGCACTGATAAAATTTTATGACGACGCTCAGACTCCCTAACTTGCCTGCGGGGCATCCCACCAGTTCTTCTTCGACGTGTACGCGCATGCTATGACGCAACAACATTACGCTTGACGTACAAAGAAAACTTGACTTGACATGAGTACGTACGTATTGTTGGGCATGTACAGAAACACTTCTACTAATACAACACGCATAGCCCTGTCTTGAGTTGGGGATCACGGGTAATTAATCCTATCTACATCCAATGAATATACTGATTCCGGACTTTTGGCGTGATGGTAAGTCTAGCGTGGTACTTGTACTGGGACAAGCAAAACACTCACCGATCGCTTTATAGAGTAGGGGCAAAATCCCGTAGGCAGCATTGCGTGCCACCGCTTGGCAGCCTGCTGAGAAGGTGCGTATACTCCACATCAACCGGATCCTGCGTTCGCCTTGTCTCGAGTTGGGGACCACCAGCAGTCACGTTCGATAAATCCACTGTCCCTGGACTGACGCGATCATACGTCTGACATGGTGCTCGTACTAGGACACACAAAATGCTCACCGATCGCTTGTTGAGTAGGGAAAAGAATGTAATGCGGTGGTACAGGTTTGCGTGCAAGCCCCGTAGCGGTATTGCACGCATGGACAGCGGGAGGCACCCTACCCTTGGTAATCCTGAACATCTAGGCCCCGAGAGCTGTGGCCGCGTACCACGGCGCTGCAACCGCTTGGCAGCCTGGCCAACGGGGATATGATCGGAGGAAACACATCGCCATACATGCAACAGCGTACGGGATTGGGCCTGCAAAGGCGGCAAGAGTGAGAACGACGAAAGACGCGAGGTTCGTGTTGATATCCCTCAGACACGCGGTCAATCCTAATTCCCTTTTGGGAGAGCGCTGATCATGCAAACGTGCCAGATACGGTACGTATATACTACACACAACTGCAATCTGCGCCTACCCTTATCAAAGACCTGGTTGTATGTCATCCGATCGGTTCGCTCTCAAGGATTCAGGGTGTTATTAGAATTAAATTCTAGTCCCTAGAACAGGGTAGTGGATGCCAGCGAGGCCTTTTGTCAACCCTCAGGTCTAGGTGATCGAGTGTTGGGCCCAGACTCAGTTATTTTACCGCAATGAGGTGACGCCCAAAGTTTCAAACCTAATCACCACGATGTTGACTGCACTCTGTCAGCATGGCCATGGGTACGAGAGGCGGTGAATACCAACAACAGAACGTCAAGACAAAGGGTGGCAGCGAGTTGCAAATTCGCCCAACTGATCATGTCGACCACATGGTTGTGATACTGGTGAGTACCGCGACGCGGTAACGCGCAGACTCCTACTGGACCCAACTGCAACGTGTCTATTTGTGAGTGATGCAGTTGTTCTACTTTCCCTTTCCGGCCCCAAACCTCTAATTGGAGCAACTGCGGCCACCGGGTTGGCTCTACTTCTTTGATTGTTCACATCCAGACACCGTTGCGCAAGAACAGAATCGATATGTCGTCGTGTCATGAACATGTAACTAATGCAATACAGAATCCCTCTCCCGGATTCGGGACAACCAATGAACAACTTTCTGAGGAGCATGCGTTCATGAGTATAATGAAGCGACCGTGGGTCGGATGTGATAGGAACGAGTGAAGTACTGGCGCTTACCAATTGAGGTGGGTAATGAAGCTGGGGAATGTCTACGGAAGTTCCGTATGCAGCATTGGACGGCCTATTGAGGTCCCCAAAGTATGGTCATCCAGGACATCCAAGCTGTGAGACCCGCGGCGCCGCAACACGACGTTGTGATTGCGCTGCAGCCTTGGATACGGGTAAGTACGGGTTCAGTCAAGAGTTGCAGGAAACGTACCCGCTGCACATGCTACATATGAAAACGGCCCCGCGATGGCGAGCAACGCAGCAGAGGAAATAACGAGAACGACAGTAGCGAGCGATTGGAGGCTTGGCATAGCAATGTCGGGGGGATAAGAGAGGCTTGCACTGGCACATCCACACTATTTATACATGGGAATGTCGCAGAACCCTCCTTTGGGACGGCACTAATCACGCATTGGGTTTGGTATTCCCTACACGGCGAGTACGGGGGAAGCGCGGGACTTTCCTGTGCGGCCCGGGCGGCCTGACAACTCAAACGACCTGATTGGCTGATACGAACAGATAAGATATAGGAGATATCAATAGCTATCGCCAATAGCGCACTTCGTTCGATATGTCACCCTCCGGCTTTCTAATTCTGCCCGTCGCGGTTCCTCACTAACGTACGTCATTCTACTTTCACTTGCAGACCAGATAAGGAGAGCAGTGATCACCGAAATGGTCACAGCGCGCCGACAAACCAAGTCGGAGCAAGCAAGCAACGACAATGCGCTTTGCCATTTATGTAAGTGCCAACCGGATGCGAATTGCTTCGACCCTCTGATCGGTTACGCAAGGTCCATCCCACCAACTCACCCATACAAGTGCTAGTTACTGCTCTGAGCGTAGACGTGACATAGTGGAGGGACCAAGTAAGGCGCTTCCACCCAGTCCACCCAGTTGCCGCACAAGATGACCAAGGGTTACGGTGAAACGTTTCAAAACTTGCAAGCCTCGGGTGGTACCGCAGCGGGAATGAGCAGTGGGTGTTTCGCCTTTGCTTTGAGTGTGCGCCCTGATACAGAATTCGGAACGCCCTGGAATGGTCTCGAAAGTGGTCTGGGTTGATTTCCTAGCTCGGACCTGTGCTGTCTGTGGAAGTGACGTCGTGTACCACTCCCACACGTCAGTGCAAAGGAACGTGCAGCGTACCAATTTCTGTCACACAATGAAGGCACCAGAGCACAAACGCATTGGTCCTCCACAGTGGACAACACAGTGACCACGAGATGGGCAGTGCTGGGATATAAAAGACGTCCCTACAAGATCGGTGAAAAACCATCAGCTTCACCATCATCACGTCCAATATTCGCAATGCAGCTTCACCCTTACTCGGAACAAACGGTCGCTAGACTCGAAGGCAGGTTTCTTCTCTTTCTTCCTCTGCGATGCGCAACGTTGACGCCCCCCTTCAGCCTACTCTAAGAGCATACTTCCCTCGCCCCCGCCAAACTACACACTAGTGCATCCTCAGGTTGCCACTCCGCGCGGTTGTCTTCCGATCAAAGTTGTTCAATTCCATCGAACTTGTTGGGCCACTGGCGGTTGCCTTCCCAATGATTGGGCAATCTTCGTCCCTACATCACCAACCCAGGGGGTAGGCAACTATTACGAACTCACCGGAAGCTCGCCGGTGTATCTCACTCAAAGCACGTTCAACAACTACCACCCACGCTGGATGGATCAGCGAGGAAGCCACACGGTTGGATTCGTCCCCGCCCGCTTGATGCCGATTCTAGAGATGCGGTTCAATTTCGTTTCGGCGGAGAATATGAGGGGTTCTTGGAACACCCAACAATGGGTATGGGAAGCCTTACAGGCGATACAAGGGGATCCAGACATGTGCGTGACCAACATGACCCAGGCGGAGTTGTGCCTTCAGATGAGTTTCGTGGAGTCAGCGTGGGTAGCAGGGGAGGCCTAGATCACGGTCAGCTTCAATGGTTTCTGTATGTTTACCCTCTAAAACCGCTTAGATGCGTTACTAACAAATCTCCCAGGAAATAGAGTTGAACAAGGCACAAACTTGTGTATTAACTCGCTAGAACTCGGGCTTCAATAGTTTCTACATGTTTAACTTTTGGGACTATTTATGATGTGTTACACGGTCATTACTCGCAATGTTTATGCTCACTTTCAATGTACATGATTACTTACGATCAGAATCAAGATGCACTCCATACATGGAAGATAACGCCTCAATGTGCGGAACTGAGGTGACTACTAGTTCAGCACGTGTAGTCGTATGAAATGAACTATACATCAATATTTCAAGAGCCAATCCAACAAACTCGGATTCAACCACGTACAATGCACTCTTCGAACTGGATACTGGAATTGATACACCATTTGCGCGACGATTTGAGGGAGATGAACAGCGGGTGCACTATCTTGCTGGTTCCGTGATGGATTATTGACATCCGCTTCTCTGACATATGCAGACCTAAACGACACGGGCACGTCGGGTAAAGGAATGTAGTAGCACGAGTCTGTGATATCCTGGGGCCGGGAAGCTGATATTTCTCTTATGAGTTCTTCGTGCTACGGGTCTGTGCATTGCTTATACATAGCTTTAGTCATCGTCATTTGTACCGGTTTACCTACCATAGTTCCTCTTTTTTCCTAACGTCGAGTTTGTCTCTTTCTAGGTGTCGTATTTCGTTTCATTCTTGTCTTAGTAGCGCCAAAATGTCTCTTTCTAGTCTCCAAGGGACTGTTTGCGCGTGTCGTCGCTGCGGATTCTGGTGATCCCAACAATTTCCCAAAGTGCATAAGGCCAGCTGCACGGTGACCAGAAAATACAGGGCACAAAACTCCATCGAGGTGAGTCAAGACCCTCCAGTTTTAAGATGTCGAGTACGATTATAATCGCCTCTCTCGCCAACTTCTTGAATGCACTGAGACAAGGGAGGCAGCATCTGGGAACGTGTCCACGAGGTACTGGGGTTGGTCAGGACCTGTGTTCCAAGGCGGTGTCAATGGGTGCTATTCCTAGTCACTAGCCAGCCATTGCGTACCGTACTGCTGGTGGTGCTCTACTGATGAATATGTAGAACAATGCTCTGGTCCCGTACAAGAGAATCCTCGGAGGTCGAACCGAACTTACATAATACCGGGGGAAAGTAACTTCAAGCAATCCACAAGTCCGTCAACACCCACTCAAGGTATGACGAGTTACGGTGCTTGGGCCTACCCGCGAGACGTTCCATAGGTTCTTCGTGAGCGTGTCCGCGCTTGTAGTCACTCTATCATTAACGCCACTCTTGACGCGTCCACGAAAACCGAATGACATTCGACAACTGGGTCTACCTTTTGGACATTTGCACACTGCAAAGCTCTAAATGCATATAATACAAGAAAAGGAACCCAGTATATGAACCACGACTGGGTACCATTGACGACGAAGTGATTACTGGTTCAGCACTCGTAGTCGTACGTATTGAACTGCACCAATGCATCAATGACTAATCCAACGACTGTTAGTTCAATCACGTACGAGGCAGTTCTCGAACAGGACACTGGAGTTCCAGATACCAACGTACGCCATCTCTGCGATGATTTGGGGGAGATGAACAGCGGGTGCGTTATCTATCGCGCCTTGTATGACGTGCTGTCTTCTTGATGGATCAATCTCATCCGTTACGTTGGCTCTGAAGCGTGCGGCTTCTCTGATGTACATAGATCTGGCCCCCAACAATTCAGCATGGCGTCGTGGACACTGAATATTGACGTACCTTTTTCCCAAGAGCGGTAGGATTTGAGCGTCGATTTCATCGAGCGCAGATCCAACTTGATCGATGGAGGAACAACATGTTGTCCCGTTTGCAAAGTGAATCGTCGGTTCACCCCACGGTACCGCCCGGTTTTCATCAGACGTGGGCACATCAGGTAAAGGAATGTAATAGCATGAGTCTGTAATGTTCTTGGCCTGGGAAGATGAAGCTCCCATCAAAGTGCATAAAGCCAGCTGTGCGGTGACCAGAGAGCGAAGGGTGTACAACTTCATCACGATGAGTCTTCTGCTTCAAGACACGTTTGTTTCCGGTTTATATCTTGCTGATGGGTTACCGTTCTAGGTCCGTCTTCACGCGATGATATCCGACTTCAAGGTCTTGGCGACTTCTCGATGCAACGATCAAGGGATGCGCCGTGCGCTGCGGTAATAGTGCGTCCAATCCGCGTCTGGTTTGAGGAGGTTTGCCTGTAAGTGAGTTTATACGATGAACCAGGTAGCCAAAGCCACTCCCGTCGTGATGGAACGATTGCGAAACTTCAGGAAGTAGTTCTTGCGCATGTAGCACACGCCATGCATTTAAACCAGGTCGAGTGCAGTCTTTGCTCGCCAATAGGTTCAAGACCCTGGGTCAAAGCCCGCTTTTGGCCAACTTGTTGAATGCGGTGATAGTGCCAAAAGCTCCCATGCAGTAGGTAGTCCTGGACAACGGCTCCGTCTGCTGCCAGCTCCTGTTTCAGTCTCTAGTGATATGGTTGCAGGGAAGTGAGAGTCGATCAACGATCCGTTGGACACACATACTTGGCTAGCGGGACTCCCTTCAAGTTTGACACGGAGTGGTGAAATGCAACTTTGCATGTGTCATTCCGACCCTCGGAGACCGCCCAAAAAGAAGTCGAAGCGTGCGCCACGCATGTGACAACGGACTAACATGCCGATTCTGTGACCCGTTTGAGGACATGTATTGAGTGAGAATACGATGAACAACGTCTGGTAGTCTGAACGATTCAGACTCATGTCACGAATGAACGGCTCAGACCATAAGGCTCCAGCCTTCAGGCGGTAGTTCATAATCCATGTGCTTCAACTCCGTAAAGTGCGATTGCGCCGCTATTCGCCAACTGTTAATATAGTTCAATTGATCCCGAAGCTGTCATAGTACGTGGCGTCTCTTCGCCGTATCATAGCGCGGAAAGTTTGCATGTAACAGGTATTAGTGGGTATTCCTTACTGTTAGCTGCCTACTATCATTACCAGCACTGTTGCAGTTGTCAACAGTTATGGTCAGAACACGGAAGTGAACATCGATCAACGGTCCACTGACTGGACTAGTGGAACTTCCTTCGACCAAGTCGGACACGAAACAATGAAATGCAATGTTGCACATTCAGAAAACCAAGAAAAGTCATACAATGCAAACCACCGACCGTCAAACCTCAAATGCGCTTCCCGCACTAAATAGCGCTGACGTCGACTTGGACACCACAGCCCACTCTGGTAAAAACTGAATCACCTCCTCCAACGATGGAATCTTACCTCCCGACCTCCCTCCCCCGATCGTCGCACGCTCGTACTCGTCCCAACCACAGCTCACCCGTCCTAGCAGTCCGTTGTCTGATTCTGCATCTGGTCCCAAAGCGTCCTCAGCCTTCCACTCAACCGCCACCTCAAATTGTTTCCCGAAATCGCGGCTCCACAGTTGAATCTCACTCAATCCAAGCCTGGAAACGTCGTAGCCCTTCTGAAGGCCCTTGCTCCCATCTCCGACGACGCTGAACTTGGAGATACGTTGGTTGGTGAAGGCAAGAGTGCAAAACCGTGTGTTGAGACCCTGGACGGTGATCTGGGCGCTGTGAGAGCTCGTGCGGTTCGTGCGGTAGGATACCCATGGCGTATTGGTGACGTCGCTGAACGGGCCCTTTCCTCCTGGCGAGGGTGCCATCTCTGCATCAACTTCCCATGTGCACGTCTGCAAACCGAGCTTATCCGCCGCGTCGTTGCATGCCACGGGCCTGCCAAACGCAGATGGGAGCTCTGGTATGATGTGACGAGCCAAGAATTGCTTGGGTCCGGTGAGCGAAGTCGTTGCGTGTTCAATCCCTGTCCCTGATGCTGTCAGGTTTACGGTTTGGACGAAATATACTTTGAGTGGTGCTTGTTGTGAGAACGGGAATGCGACCCAAGTATACAGAGTCGTAACCACGAAAATGGCAAGCACAAAGAACGTGAGCCACCGATGAATGTTGATGCTGAACGGGGATATGGGCAAAACGAGCAGAAGAGCCAAGAGAGCCACGAGGCTAAACGCTAGATGTAACAAAAGGGAGTCCATGAGCGAGAAGACCTTGAATAGTAGTTTGCACTGTGCAGTAGACTTACTGGAGGCAGGACTATTTCCGTCTGTGAGAGTCTGATTCACCGCGCCTAGAACCATGACAACAATATGAAACACCAAGATGACGGGAAGAGGAACCATGAGCAATAGTTGCAAGATCCACCATCCGATGGCACCTTGCCCTTCATCAAGAGATGAGGTAAGTGTATGCAAGTGTTCGCGTTGGACTAGTGGTGTGGTCTCTGTGGGTTCGGGATTCTCCACGATCCCGTGGGTGGACTCCTGTTCATCTGCGTCCTCTTCGGTGCTGATGGCCAGATATCGGGTGTCCCTCGCGTGGGCATGGTTTTCAAATTCAGCCTCAGCCTCCGTATCAGAACCATGTGCGCTCGCCATCGCTTCAACTAGACCCACAATGCATGCAAGAAGGGCGCATACATTCCAGGCGGTGATAAGGTATGTGCTACCTATCTCAGCGCTGCGCAGCACGACCGTGGAGAAAACGAGTAGTACCCAAGTAAGGCCGTAGAGTTGCAGGAGAACTGAAAGTTTCTGTTGCTCTGGGGCGAACACGGTACTGCCAAGGTTGCGAGGGAAAGAAACCACCAGAACGGTTGATAAATAGGCCAATGACGAAGCGGAAGTGAACACCAGGAAAGGATGAGAATGAATGACCTAACCATTCCATTGAGGGTGAATTCTTGATGTGAAACGGCAACTTACAAAGGGATTCAGGTGAACATATCCCGCAACTAGAGCTGCCTGGAGACCGATGCTAATTGCCAAAGCCACCCAAAACTTGGTTGAGTTCCATAACCCAGTACCGAGCTCCTTCAATGTTGCCAAGACTCGTTCACCATACGGCACGTTCTGTTGAATATCACTCTGACTGGGACGGGCCGAATAACGGGATCGAAGCCTCCTACTCAAGTGGGCGATGTGTTCCGAATACCCGAGGAGCAAAAGGAGGATAGGTCCAGTTGAAAGTAGAATCACATTCGTGATAAACAGTGCTTCCAGCGGAAAAACCACCAAGGTAGCATCGAATACTAACTAACAATTAACCCAATGCGAAACAGAACCAGTGAAACGCTTACGTTCGAAGTAAACAGGTCTCTCTTGTCGGGAAAAGCGTTGAGCATGGACCGTGTCATCATTCGCGAGAACCAGACTAGCTCCGTGAGTAGCTTCCATCATTGCCCAGAGAGCCTTTTTACCGCCTTCCATACCAGCTATCGAATCATACCACGTGTGGTAGCGACTCCTGCCTCTATAAAAGGCAAAGTCGAGACCATCCAAACCTGCGTGTTCATAAACCGAATAATCAGTTCCAGATCGTACAACGCCACGCGAAAACGCGTCCGCAAAGATCACGTTGGCATGTGGATGTGAGACGTGGTCTCCCGTCCAGGAGAAGAGAGGAGCAATGTTTGTGGCCCGGAACACCACCGGCCGGCTGTATAAAGTATTAGCAGTGCGTCTATAGCATCATGAAAACCATCAATCCCACCCTCCTGCAGCAGCGCCTTCTAGATTGAGGAAAACATCGCTGACGCCGGCCCATGGGTGCTCTAGGAAACTGCGAAAAAATAAACGCCATATCCCGAACCGTGGCCAAAGACATACGTATGCGCTCCGTTCAAGCCAGATTCCTCGTTATTGTTAAAGTTGAACACGACGGGCCTCTTCGGTCTGTGCTCTGCAAAATACTCCACCATTTGCAGCAAGGTGACAATCCCCATCGAGTCGTCCGTGGTCCCGGGTGCAGTAGAGACTGAGTCATAGTGAGCCGAGAGCAGATAGCCGCCAGATTCGCAAAAAGCGGGGTCAGTGCCTTGTACTTTGACAAGAATATTGTTCCCTTCTTGGTAGACGGCACGCGGCTTCGCAGAGTAACGGCCTATCGCCCATGATGCATTCGAAACGATATCGTAATCAATCGCGACGTGCGGGTGTCGTGAAGCGACATCTCCGAGGCGTTTGAGGATAAAGTCACGGACGAGGTCGTTGCCATGCGAGTTAAAGGGATGGGGTCGTGCAGACACCTTTGGAAGCAAGGTCAAGCTCGAGACACGGAGTAGTTAGAAAAATTGCTTGCTTGGTGAAGATCCGACCAAGCTTGGTCGAGGTCGAGTCCTCGAGTGTCTCCAGGGACCCGAGGCAGCTTGTCCGTTACAAGTACAGCGCTGAATATCGCGGCATAAACGAAAACCAACAGGACCGTTGTCGGTATCGTGTTGAAGGCGAAGGTGGACCGTAAATGGTCGCGGATGCCCATGATGGGTTGTGTGCAAGTCCAAGTTGGACCATCGACGTAACGGTGACTGATTTGGCCAATACCCCTGTTGGGAAATTGGATCACTTCGCCAGCTACTACAGCCTCATCAGTGCAACCCTCTCTGGCAGAAATTACACAAGACGAATCTCATCACAGACTGGTTTCACATTTGAAGTCTGACATCGAGACATGCCCTTTAGGTTTACGCAGACTCGAGCTGGTGGCGCTCTTTTTGCCACTCATCCATCTGCATCTCACCAGAACATGAAATTTTTTTGGTTTGTTTTTGGATGTCTCCATCTTCACAACCTTTGCCGGTACCCTGTGCTGTGGACCTTTCGAGACGTCCTTGGCTGGAATTCCATCAGTTATCGTTTCTACATCATGTGGTGCGTGCTCAATTACACTTATGCCAGACACATCCCCAAGCCAATATGTAAGCAAGGACACTTCAATCGATGTGAAGATACATGTTGTCAATGGCATGCCAGTGCGTCATGGATAACCGATGTCGACTGGTCAAAGGGGCGTTTTGATTCCCTTATGAACCCCTGTTTCATGGCATAGTCCCTGAAACCGGATTATTCCGTGACTTCGTTTATTCTAGCTTCGACCAGGAATCAGGGTGCTATCATCATCAGTTCTGAAATGTTTGCCACAGGATCGTTCGGGTAACGCGGATAGATCCCATCCCGCTGACAATAGACTGTAACTGAAGGTTCGTTGGGGGACACCACGTGTTTCATCATGTCTACAGGATAAGGTCTGACACTATTTTTATGCCATATGGATTTTTCCGCCAGATGCAGTGCTGTATAATCCTTCACTTGCCTGCCAGGTACTGAGCTCACCAGATTGCGTCATACCTACAGTATTATGGTCCTTACAAGATGGGTTCTTTTTGATGCGTCAAACTCAGGACTCAGTACCGTCATCACTGACAACGTTTGAGATGTTTTTTTCTTTTGTTCTACCACGTACAGGTCTGCATGCTGGCACTTACACATTGGCCTCGCGCCCCGCTTACACTGACGTGCCAATCATGGAACATCGATTCATCCGTACCACAGGCTCACAGTTGTCAACTTTACCATGAGGTTTCTGGGGATAGCCTGAAGCAACTCAACGCTGCAGATTCCTCTACAATTTTGATCTGCTAAAGTTAGCAGCGCTATAACACAATTCAAAAAGTCATCCATGGAGTCGTGCGGCTTACTAGAGGCTAAGGTCTTCTCAATTAACCGACCGACACTGCCTCGCATCAATCGGTGTCACGGAGGGCAACCGTACTTGGGTGGTATGTCAGCAGGTGAATGGAACGTATAAAAAGGTGGTGTGCCAGCGCTCTTTCGATATCAGCTTCAAACATCAGTTTTTCCTTTCACAAACCATAGAACCCCTTCACAACCGCTATGCGCTTCAACTTCGCTCTCATATCCAGTTTATTGCTCGTTTCTGTGGTTCGGGCCGATCCTCGTCACTCCCAGTTGCTTGACCACCTCGAGTATCGCACCGTCGCCGACAGCGACGACAGCGGTTTCGCTGGTACTGCCTTGCAGAAGTCTGATGTATGTTCTCGACCTTCCGGACTAAGCCTTGCTTGATTGACCTCGCGTTACTTGCTTCCAACAGGGAACTCTTCATTCCGTCACTGCCAGGTTCAATGCTCCCGATCCCAAGGGTCCAAGCGGCTCCTCTGCCACCACTGCGATCTGGCTCGACTATGGTTGTACCAGTAATGTCGTTATCCAAGCTGGGGTTGCCTTCACTGTCCAGAGCTCTGGGACCTCGTATGAACGTAAGGAGATATTAAACCATGCGCCCATATCCTATCTCATTAGTCCCTTTTTTGCGAATAGCTTGGTACGCATGGCTTCCCACCTATTCGAATACCTTCAACATCCCGATCTCTGCCAGAGATGACATCAGGCTTACTATCAAGGCAAATTCCGAGACATCTGGTGTTGTCAAGATTGAAAACCTCACAAATGGCCGGTCTCAGCAAGTTTCCTTTGACTCTGTTAATACGCTATGTGAAGCGAGCGCAACGTGGGTAGTTGGAGAGTGGAATGGGCCTGTTGCCAGCTTTGGAACACTTGTCTTTACGGATGCCACAGCCGCTGGTGCGACTGGGCACATCTACGAGCCTGATCCAACGCTCGCCTTCGAAATGACGCAGGACGACAGGGATTTGACCTCTACCTCGGTCAGCGGGTCTACCATCACTATCAAGCGACTGTAAGCCTCAGAATTGGAATGCATGTTGACCGTTCTGTATTAGGACGTATAATAGGCTATTAGCCAATTCGTTCGTATTTCTTTTTCCCGTTCAATACTGTGTGTATTGTTTTTTGCTTGGTCGCGATAATTGATCATGAACGAGTTTGAGTTTGTCAATTGATGCAATGTGATTTGAAAATACAAATGGCTGGGTTGGAAACAGTGCTACGTGAGTAAGCTGGCCGGGGACCATCGCACAGCCGACACCCCCGCGAGGTCATCTTGGCCAGACACCAGATGGCGAGCACACCCACGCTCACCGTGCTAGACCAAAGTTCTCATCCCTACCTCAACAAGCTCAGCTGCTATGATTTTCCCCACTTCTACTCTCCCACCTCGTTCCGACTGACAACCAGCATATCCTCTCCTCACCCAACATTCTGGTGCAACAAGATCGATGTCCCGGCGAAACAGACCTTCGTCGAGATCAGGTACATGGTGTGAACACCAGTGCGCCGTGGCCTACGCGGAGCAGCGGTCAACAGTGTACACTGTCCATTCACGTTCGTACCTATCGCAGTCACTGAAGCCTGGATTCTAAGACAACAACATTTATCCTCGCTTTTTCAACCAAGATGTCGTCATCGCTAACTTTGAAAAGATCACCAAAACGCCTTTTGGAAGACCACTGGTGCGATTATAAACAGTTATCACTAACGGAGAGATGTTAATGTCGAAGAGACCGCCTGGATATTTGGGCTCCCATGAGAACCATGCTATTTGCAAAAAGGGGGGTGAGGTAGGATTTGGATGCATGGTTTAACATCTCCTTACGTTGATAATAGACTTTAGTCTCGTTGACAGTAAAGCCAACACCAGCGAAAAGAGCGTTGTTCCCGCACCCATTATCAAGCGCGATTACAGCAGTGGCAGCGGAGCCCTTTAGGCCCTTGGGATCGGGGGCATTGAACCTGGCAGTGACGGAATGAAGAGTCCCCTGTTGGAAGAAGTTCAATCAAGCGAGACATGGCCCACAAGACTAGGAACACACATGAGCCTTCAACACGGAAGCACCAGCGTAACCGACGTCGTTGCCATCATCGAGGGCAGCAATGGTGCGAGACGCGAGACGTTCAAGAAACTGGGAGTGACGAGGATGCGCGTGACGGCGATCGGCCAGAACCGCAGAGGCGAGCAAGAAGCTGGATACGAGAGCGAAGTTGAAGCGCATAGCAGGTGTGAATCTATGGATGGTGAAAGGAAGGACAAATGTTTGAAACTGATGCAGAAAGGACAATGGAACCTCACCCTTTTGTGCGCTCGTTTCTCCTATTGACATACCATCCGCCACAAGACCAACTGGTGCGAGGCAGCGTCCTTCAAGCGTCATGATTAGTTGCAAAGGTCGATTAATGGAGAAAACGACAGCGCCAGCGTTCGTGAGTAAACTGTTCTGTGCGCCTGACGGCGATCGGTCAGGACCGCAGAGAAGAGCAAAAAATTGGACACGAGGGCGAAGTTGAAGCGCATAGCAGGTGTGAATCTATGGGAAAGACAGATTTTGAAACGGGTGCAGAAAAGACAGTGGAACCTCACCTCTTTTGATACGTTCCGTTCTCCTACTGACATACCACCCACCACAACACCGACTCGCACTCGGGCCGACTGATGGAGAAAACCTCAAATTTGACACCGGACCACGCTCACCGTGCTAGGCCGAATCGGAACGGTGAAATTCTGAGTTCTCATCTCTACTTCGAACAAGCCTCAACCGCTATCTTTTCCTTTTCTGGGTCCGACTCCGGAATTCCCACATTGTCTCGACCACCAGCAGTTACGCCTCCGACCTGGCATACCAGCGCCGCAACGCGACAAGATAGTAGAAGTCCAGGTAGAACAGGCCCTCGTCGAGATGAGGCGCGGAGAAACATCATTAAGCGAATGCGTGCCCTGGAACCGCGTGGACCGCTGCAGAAGTACCCACGGGTGGCGGTCAACGGTGGAGAATCTCTGGTATGCGTGTGTATTTGCCTTGGGAACTGTTAGCGTTGACCATGCCTTTTGGAGTTGGTGTAACGAGTTGGACGACGTGACTGATGTGACGCTCCAATAGCATTCGGCCGCACTGTGTGGAACTAATTCGCGCGGAACTAATCTCTCCGCTTGTAAACATGAACATGTGCACGAGAAACAAATCTCGTGCGTGGCTTCCTGTTTTTATTTTCACCGTCCTCAGTGCACGTGCACAGTTGTCATGTTAGTGATCTGTTACGACCTTGGCAAACGGTCACCTGCAGGTTGAGCGTTGAGCACTCAGATCCGCGTCATGTAATGCCGTCCAATTATCTCCGTGGTCCCATCCAGGGATGGCCAGGATACGACTGCAAAGGAGAGCAACTTAACAAGCATATTGGGTTGTGTCCACCGATCTGGGTATCCCAAATCAATCGTAAGACCAGTTCTCAGATCTAGGGACCTTCACTCTAAATCTCAGTGACAGTTCTACCAATCCCAGTACCACAAGAGAATGGCGCTCTGTAGCTTCAAATCAACCGAACAATATATATCTTCCTCAGACAGATGTCTTCCCTATGTTCTCGGTATCGATCGTGTTATCTGACTGGACGACAATGTGTGTTGTGGCATTTGCTTGCGTCGTTGTCGATGCGTCCGTTGATGTTTCGAGAAAGCACGGCCACCTTCCCCTTATTCGCTAACCTGGGCCCTCTACCGCTCCCTATCATAGGGGACATACATGGTGTTAGCGCCAGCACGCCGTAGTTAACCTACGCCGAATGGTCAAAGATGAACGGTGAGTCCCTTCACGTAAGTGCCTGTTGCACAGTCCCTGAAAATTGGACTTCAAGGCGACCTCGTCTACTCTCGCGTTCTTGAAGGACCATTCGAGCGATTATGCGGATAGACTGCACCTCGTCACCAACAAGTTGTAAGCTGTCGTTTTCTGCGGGACAACACACATCTCATCACACCCACTAGGTTCGGAATAGACTTCAACATGTCCTTATGCCGTATGGCGAGAGGTGGCGGCTCCTGCGTCAATTCCTCCACCAGACTTTCAAAGGGGAATCGGCATCCAGATTCGTCCCGTGCAGCAGCACAGGATCCATCTGCTCGCTCACGAGATATTAACCTAACCAGACCATGTTTTCGAGCATATTCACGAGTGGGTTATAACGAGTACCGGTATATCCCCAGATGACCCCATGGTCGACATCATCGGGAGGGCGTGTAGATTGATCGGAGTAGCGAATGCACCAGAGGCGGACGGATTCCGATAAGTAAGCATAAGAATATGACTGTATCTCTGATTAGGAGCTGACGAGTGACTAGTTTTAAGAATCCCATCGTGGTTCCCAGGTACGAGTATAAAGAGTAATGCGGCCATGTTCAGGGAATGGGCTGGAAATCGGATTGGAATTCCCTAGGAACACGGGTTACAGGGACAGGTTGGTGGACGTCCACACAGAATGGGTTATTTTAGACGCCCGGGACAGAAAGAAGTATCTCGCCCGCTATGGTGTTGTTCGGGAGGAAGACAAAATGGGCGGTGATGCAGGGGCTTGAGGACATCGCAACCACTGGTTTCGCTGGTATGTGACATTTGTGATGTATTCTTCTCGACACCTCATGTATACGATCGTAGCGGCGTCGGAGAGTGTACGTGCTATTCGCTACGGACGACTTGACCTACTGTTTCATTGGAATATAGCCAAGCGCTGCCCTGGTGACGTTCCTCCTTGCGATGGTTCTCCAACCAGCCATCCAGGACAAGGCATGTGCCCAGAGAGACGCGATAATCGGCAAGGAGAGACCATCATTGCCCTATATTGACACTATCACTTGTGAAACATTGAGATGGAATCCCGCACTGCCTCTCCGTGAGTTGCCGGTTGGTTGCTTTGCAAACGGACTAACCATGTGCAGTCATTCCCCATGCAGTAGTGAACGTCGACATCTATGACGGATATTTTATTCCCAAGGTATGTCGCGTTTCCTTCACTCTACGGTTTCATTGACACCAGTGTACAGTCATGGCGAATCTCTGGTTTACCTAGCTGGTGCTTGTTCGTAAACCCTTGGACGTTAATCATGTCTTTGACTGCCCAAGTACATGGCACACGACGCATCGACATATTCGAACCCTTTCAAGATCGTCCCGGAGCGATTCCTCCACCCGGATGGTTCCCTTCCGGACAATACTCAAAGCCCATCGCGTGTGGGTTCGGCAGGCGGAGCTGTGTAGGGCGACACCTTGCGGATATCTCGAGGCGGTTGTATGCGGTCGCGACGATGCTCGCGTTGGGGATAGTGTCGTTTGTGAAAGACGAACGCGAAAACGACGCGAGCACAAGTGGTCAGGGATTACGAGGTGTGCCTGAGGTGATTCGGGATCTGAATGATGCGATCAGGTGCTCGCTCCCGTTTCCTGCTGCTTTGAGCCGAGGTTGCAGGTGAAGGAGTTGGGGATTGACACATGGCACCTTCTAGGCAAGTGCGACGGAAGGGCTCTTTGACAATAGCACTTTTGTGCTTTTTGTCGTTGTGGTTAGATAAACCGGCTGTAACGCCAACTGATTCATGAGATAATCGATGGTTGTGAGGATGTACCAGTGCGGGTGACAGATCTATCGGCATCGGCATAATTTCGTTGTGCCACGAGTGGGAACTGCTGCATAATTACACGTAGTCATGCCTCTATCACACCATCCACTACCTAGCTAATACTTCGTAAAGACACAACACTGGCTACCCTAGTCAAAGAACACGACGCTCTCCATCCTACCTCGTTCACTCTCATTCACGCTCGCTACACAGCACTCAAAACGCACGCGATGCTGGGGTCGTCTTGAGAAGAGACGCGTCTCGGGAAGGTGTTGGAATCGTGCTTGCTGTCCAAGTCGCGAGCTCCACGCCGTCCACGACGGTGACGAGTCAATTTTCAAAAACGCGGTGGCTGCGTCGGAGTTGCCTTTTGTCTCCGCTTGAACGGGGGGAACGCCTGGTCCACGGTCTGATCCGACCTGGGTGAGTTATGAACTGGGCGGGAAAGTGTCTGAGGCATCCCTTCCGACTCATCGTAGGTGCGCTCATCCCTCGTTCACTGCGCAGGCTGCATTTCCCGAGATTTTTTGCTGATTTTTTGTGGTGTCGCTGGTTGAAACGTGGGTGTGTTAGGTAATCGACGCGTCGTCGTTCGTTTATCCTGACTGCGACTCGCTTTGCCCCTGCCCCGGGTCGGTCAAGTCGCCATCTGCGCATATACGCACCCAGTTACCCGCATTCGCCCCCGTACCCCTCGTCGTCCCCCTCGTCGCAAACGCGCTCGACAACGCGCTCGAATTTACCGCGTACACCCGCTCCCATCGAACTACACCATGTCCGGCCTCAAAAACTCGCCCTTTGGCAAACGGCTTCGCGCTGCACACCAGGACAACGACGATGAACCACCACGCAGAAACAGACAGCGCGTAAATCCCGCCTTTGCCCTCACTCCACCCACAGCCGCACCCGTCTTGATCCCTTCCCTCAACTACTCACAGCTCACCACGAGCGATACTCCCGGCCCAGACTCGCCAGAGCACCCTGCTCGGGCGCACGGAGGCTATGGCGATCGGTTCGTACCCAGCAGGGACACCGGCGATATGCGAACCTCTTATCATCTCATGGACGAAGGTGGTCCTTCCACACCGTCAAAGCATCGCACCATACCCACCGAATCAGATGCCATAAAAGGTCCGTTTATCCATTCTTCCCAGTTCGCGTATCTGACGAGCCTAACCCAACCCATTCGCCCGCGATCCCACACATCCGATTATTCGCCACCAGAACAAGCCAACGCGATATTCAACTCTATCCTCCACAGCGAAGTGACTCCACCCTCGCCACGTCGTCCTGCATCACCAATACGGCCTGCCCATTCATCCACGTCCATCGCGCCCACCACTCCCACGCGCCGGCGCATATTCCACTATACTTCCCCATCCCCAACGCCCACCACTGGACGCCGCCTCGACACGCCAACGGATGAAGCATATTCTATGTCTCCCGTCCGCGCAGAATCACGGCAATTACTCGAGTCCCCACGACGCCAGCTTCGCAGCGTCTGCAAAACGCCCTACCGGGTCCTCGATGCTCCTGATCTAGCAGACGACTTTTATCTCAACCTCGTTGATTGGTCGAGTACGAACGTTCTCGGCGTCGGTCTAGGTAGTTGTGTCTACCTTTGGACCGCTCATAATGCCGCTGTCTCCAAGTTGTGTGACTTGAGCGCAACGGGTGATACCATCAGTTCCGTCGCATGGGTGCAAAAGGTTTGCGTCGTGTTCTCGCTGGAATTGTGCGTACACTGACGTTTGTTCTCGGATACAGGGCACAACACTTGCAGTGGGCACGCTCTCCGGTCATCTACACATCTACGATGCTCCGACTCTCTCCGTCATCCGTACCTATGCTCCTGCACATACACAACGTATCGGTGCCCTATCTTGGAATGGGCATATTCTAAGCAGTGGAAGTCGAGATCGCATGGTCCATCACCGTGACGTCAGAGAAGGTGCTGGTGGGAGACCATTCAGGAAGTGCGCAGGGCATCGACAAGAAGTATGTGGGCTACGGTGGAGTGGTGAGTTGGGGATGGGCTTTGGAAATCCGCGGGGGACTGGTGTTGGTACCGTCATCGGAGAAGGAGGGATTGGAGCCCCAAGCGCGGGAGGTGCACCCGCTCAAGGCCCCGGTGGTTCAGGAATGGGGTCCGCTCTTGCCAGTGGTGGCAACGACAACAAAGTATGCATATGGGATCTTCGCGGGTCTCGCCGTGCATCGTCCGTTGCCTCGTCCATTCATTCCTCGGGATCTGGTCCTGGAGGTGGTATCGGCACTTCACGTCGTGCAAGGTCAAATAGTAGCAGCGATGCTGATGGCGACATTCCTCTCTGGAAATTCCACGAACACACTGCAGCAGTCAAGGCACTCGCTTGGGACCCTCACGTCGCTGGAGTGCTAGCAACGGGTGGCGGAACGCAGGATAAGCACATTCGGTTTTGGAATACGTTCACTGGCACGATGTTGAACGAGTTGGATACTGGGAGCCAGGTATGTCCAAGTTTTCCTTCGCGCATCATACCATCAACGCTTTGGCGCAGGTATGCAATCTGATCTGGTCGCATACGTCTCATGAGCTCGTGAGTACGCACGGCTTTTCGAGCACAGCACCTCAAAATCAGATATGTATATGGCGGTATCCATCGCTTTCGCAAGTTGCTTCGCTAACAGGACACACACATCGGGTGCTTTATCTTGCCATGAGCCCCGACGGGGAGACGATTGTTACGGGCGCTGGGGACGAGACACTCAGGTTTTGGAATGCGTTTCCACGGCGTGAAGGTGGTGGAGAAAGGGGAGGAGGAGTCTTGGACTGGGGAAAGTTGATACGGTGATCCAACCACCCAAGGTCTATGGTTTTCCGAATCGTCGCGCAGTGCGATGTTTTTGACCTGCGTACACGCGTATAGGTCTCCCGAGATCGCTTTCGTCTCCTCGCTTCACCACCGCATTTCCTCGCCTCGGGGCCACACTATCTGACCAGCACATGCTCGCATCTATTCATTTGGCTAGGCCAAGTCACGCAACAACTCTTCATAGATCTGTCACCATATTCATCCGCATTCCAACTCCTGTCGCAAGCATCTCCACCTCTACCACACAAGCTTCCGTCTCATCCCATTACACGTACATAACTATTCTCATCCTTATTGCCCTACTACTCTGTATCGATTCAGCCTACCCCACGACCCCCGACCGTCGTTTATTTTTCGTCTCGTACAGTGCTCCGTTCTTTCTACGCTGCCGAAATCTCGATTTGCCTGCTCTCCCTTACCCCTCGTTCGTTGTTTCTGGTTCATCTGATCACGCCACTGGGCGCGATTGCAAGTTCGATTTGTCGATGGGTTGCTTTTTGATACATGTCCTCTTTTTTGACGCTCGTTTCTGGCATGATAAGTTTTCAATATACGCTCTCTATCTCTCTATTAGGGCTTGCATGATCAAAGTTGGCTGGTCTAGCGTTTGATTGTCGTCGGTCGTGGGTGTGTGTGTATATGTATGTTGGCTGGCATTGCAATTGTATCCAAGGACTCAGATATGAAGTACTGTTATCGCTGCAACACTCAAACTCAACACCTTTCACAAGAAACAACACTAGTAGACAGACTATATACGACCAATACGAGTACAAACGACGCCATACATGAACACAACGCAATAGACAACATCAATGGCACTGGTAACATCATACACGCTCGACTGCACTCGGTAGCAGATGACTTGGCTACGAGTGACCTTTAGGCTTCCGCCTCCAAGGACTCTTCAAGAATTCGGCGGCACGCGCGTCCCAGAAGTCAACTGGTCACAGCTGAAATGGATATTATTGGATAATACTTGGGGATAGCAGCATTGACATACAAGAGCCTCAGCTTTGGAAACCGCCAATGCTTGGGCCTCCTCTGCGGCTTCGTCTGCGAGAATTGAAGAGGCAGCAGCATACCACCTTTGGACTCCGTCCAACCATCTCTGAAAATATAATGAGAGTGGATCCCGCACATCAGCAGATGAGACGTACGGGCTGGTTAGCAGACTCAATAGTGAACATTGTGCAGGATATAGTAGCAAGGGATATTAGTAGACTGCGGGTGGGATTCGAGGACTGCTGGATCCATGCTGATTCCACCCCCTTTTATACCTTTCAGAAGGTAACGCGTTCAGCGTTACGTGCAGTCACGGTGGTCCTTTTTCGTCATCATCGTCTCCAAGTTATCCGGGGCACCCGAGAACTAATCCACATTCGGTGTACTATGACATGCAATCAGACCTTGTGGGGAAAGGCGGAGTTCACCTTTGCATTGAATTCGTGTTCAATACGTTCGATGGGCTTGTGATGACTTATTGCGGTCAAATACGCGGTACCTACGGAATGCAATGAAACTTTCTTGGGGAAAGGAGGGCACGAAAGTTACGGTACGCGGGTCCTGAGAGCATGAGAATAATAATGACCTGTTAATTGCTGTGGTATAACACGAGGACCATTAGTAAATCGGACCGCGTAGCACGGTTCTTTGAAAAGAATGTTCAGATAATCTCTGAGTCAGAAGCTGCTCACAACTTCAGCTTGCGGAAGCGAAATGCTTGGAGAAATTGAATTCGGTAACGGATGGCCAAAGAAAGGGTTGGTGACTGCATGTCTACCCACGGATTTGTAGGGCTAGAACGAGTACAGGAACTTGAAGGGGCGGGCGTTGGTGAAGCTTGATTGTCATCGGTCGCCGCTTGGTCTGTGTGTACGAAATGGGACAAAGTTCAACACGTCAGGATCACGCACGGCAAAGCCAGAAATACGCGCCGGCAATCGGTGCGGATAAAGCCTCCAAGCCGCTCAGCCCGCTGAGGGAACATTCTCTTTTCCGAAGCGAACAGTGAATTGAATACGTACGCATCGCCAGGTTCTACTACTTGTTCCTGCCGGGAGATATTGTTTTGAAGGGCTTGCGAGGTGCTTGGGACTTCACCAAGCAAAAGTCAAGCTCGAAGGTGATATTGGATGATGAATCATTGCTGTTTGCGAGGATGGTTGATCGGTGCATCGTTCGTAAGCCTGTCAAGGGGTCGTGATTTGGTATGCAATCAAACCTTTCGAGGAATGCATAAGACAATGGAAATCTAAAACCGAATGTCCCAAACGCGACAGGTGACAACATATGTATATCAAACGGCGAGCAAAGAAGCGGCCATAGACACACCACTTCTTGTTGAGGAAGCGAAGTTACTCAATGATACTGTGTGGAGCGGCGGAGAGGTCGTGACATTATGACTGGTGCGGATCAAGTGGCGTCGATCCAATTGCTACAATGCTATTCAGCTCACTGGGAGGCACTGACTCATCTCAGTGTACAGAGTCTCCAGCGCGCTGTTCACCGGACTGAAGATGTTAGAGCCATGTTTGGTTCACCTCCAAACTGTACAGGAGAATGCGCAGTGAGAGCCAACTCCCAGGTATGTGTGTAAGGGCGACACGTACTCGCAAATACAATCGACGTAAGATGAGATAACCAGCTTATCAGTGGGATCGTAATCGATGATTTCCAGGTCCCTAAAATATGGAAAGCCGGACAACCGCGCTCGATTTGAAATTTAAATTCACCGATTTTGATACTCCATTTGGAAATGGCCCGTGTCGGGACTCCAGTCACCACACAGCGAAATTCAGGTGGTCGAATGTGAGCGATGGAATGTGCAATACATCATTCACTACTGTACAGAGTAAGGTTCCCAAGAATTTAAAGGCTACCATCAACTTCATCCTCGTCATCTGAAGAAAATGAGTCCACCCAAACTACAGGCACAGTGTCAATTTCATTGATGAACATGTTTGGCTTGTCCGCCTCATAAGCATCCAATGCAGATAAATGCTCGTGTTCTAGGCATATCCATATTAGATAGGATCTAAGCAGAGTCGAGAAGAACGTACGAAGACCCAATCCATTGGCGACACCACCTAAATATTCACCGTCTTCATGTAAGTCCTGTCCAGGAATGAGGACGAAGTCAGGGTCATTTGTGTTGATGGCCGAATTGCCGGATTTGATGGTGGCAAGAATATCTGGCATGTCTTCACACTGACGGATGAGAGAGAGGATGTTGAGGTAGACTGCCCAGATGGATGTGCGCTCGACAGGTGGACGATCTAGGTGATTGTAGCAACGCTCTATGAATCTGTTGAGTGGTTCTGGTACTAAGTCAAAGACTGGGTGTTCAGCATTAATGTACAGGTGTTGAATATTGTCAATATCATCTGGGGACACCATGACCTGATTGTCAATCAGCTTCGGTCATAATGTGGTTTGTCTCGAGTAAGCGCACCCTGAAATCCAAAGCGCCATAGTCTTCTGCACTTGTGTGTATGAGTTTGGGAATACCATGAGGCAGGATCTGCAAAGCACTGTAAATTCACTTGAAAGAATGTCTGGTTGAAAAGAACCTACCTTATTTTTGTCACGGCGCTTTCAGCTATTGTTGATGTGGACTCGGTAACTGTCCAGCTCTTTTTGGAGCCAAGGAATGAAGAGCCAGCGAAAGACCATCCTAATGAGTCCGGTAAACACCATTAGCTCCATCACAACTCACTTGAAAAGATTGTCGTCTACTTACACTTGGAGGGTATTATCAACATCGTACCATCCTTCATCTACCCCCTGGTTGAGGATTCCCTCAAAGCCGGGTGCAAAGCGTTGTCGAAGCTGTGACCAGGCGATCTCAGGCATGATGTTCTTCTTGGTGCGCATCCATCTGTGTTGAACGAAACCTTGCAAGGTTGGATCATGCATTTGGCGCAGCATCGTCTGTGCATTTGCGATGCCAAAGTTTTCAGTGCCAGGGTCGCTCTGGGTCACCATGGGGATAACTGCCAGCAACATAGTCAGCTCAAGCGATACATGTAACAGGAAATCCCAATGTACAACCAAGCTCCGCCACAACCTCAAGATAGTATGATAGAATAAGTTGTGGGTTGCGGTTTGAATGCCAGATTTTCATCCAGAGGATTCGGCCAGAGAATGGTTCAATTCCAGTGTGTAGCGCAAGGCCAAATCGGATCCATTTGTCATGTTGATCGACCGCCCATATATCATTAACACCCGCTGCCCAAAAGCGGCGGCGCTGTAAACGACTGGCCTTGCGTTGCCTCAGCAGCTGGGGGGGCTCGTACAATGTAAAGTAATTTCGCATAGTGGCTCTGTAAGATTGACCACCATCAACTTTCAGATAATTTATCACCTGGGCCACTCACCGTGACACCGCCCATCAGTAAACCCCTTGTTTTCTCACAGTGCTGACAGTCACTACAACATTGTGACAGCATCTTACAGCATGACAGCTCGGCAGTGTCACAGGTTGACAACCGGCTCCAGCTCGACAGTACGTTACAGCATGTATTAGTAACTAAACCGTAATAGAGTGTACACTTTATTTCCTAATACCTCGTGGACTTAAACGAAAATTTTGGCATGCGTGTCACATGGCCTGTGTTGGTTCCCCGACTCGCTCATCTCCCGCCTCCACCTCAACTGCGACCCGACCGCTCAGGGCTCATCTCCTGCCCCTACCACGTCCATTGGAGCACAACTGCTCGCCTCCCACTACCACTGTGTCTGTTCGAATGCAACCGCTCGTCTCCTCTCCCAACAATGTCCATTCGAGTCTGAACGCTCGTCAGAGTCGTCACCCACCTCAACCAGAGCCCGAATGCTCACTTCTCTCCTCTACCGTGTCCAATCGAGCGCAGTCGCTCGTCTCCGACCTCCGTCGTCTTGAATTGAGCCCGAATGCTCACATTCCACCTTTACCGTGTCCGTCCGAGCGCAATTGCTCATCTCCCACTCCCATCCTCTCAAATCGGCCCGAACGCTCACTTCCCGCCTCCACCGTGTCCGTTCGAGCACAATCGCTCGTCTCCCACTTC
>JBBPMO010000299.1:0-31635 GCA_038090315.1 Xanthoconium stramineum | reverse complement strand
TTGGACAAGTTGCCGACGTCCCATCCATTCGTACAGCAAGTTTGTTCATTCGATTACCCTCTCCAAGATCCTTGTTTCATCCTTGAAACAGATCGACCTCGTATTCCCATCGCGTACCGCACAAGAGCACGTCTTCGCGTCCCTCAAAACGACTTACTCGACGGCTGAATTCACTCTATCCGAACTCTACGAGTACGCCTCCCGCTTTGGCAGTGCGAGTCCAGATGTGTCAGTCAAGTTTTGGCTCGTTGACATTTGATGGTCCATCTTGATCCCTGATCAGGCCTTTCAAAGTCATGCCTCTTCCTGTTCAACGCGATGCTGACGACACGTGGTGTGTTGACCCGCGAGGCGTTCTTACGCTGTGCGTCTCGAAAACCTTGTACGAGCAGCTCGGGTTGGTGGGCCAGAAAGTGCCGTTCAAAGGGTGCCCTGAACGATATGGTGCGTCGTTCTCCCGCCTCATGTCGTCTATTGCGCAATCGACGCGTGTTCGGGTTGGGCACAGTGATTCGCATACCGCTGAAGCAAGAAACGACGAGCGTCGCGGTGCGGGCACGCCAAAAGGCTGCACTGGGCATTTGGGATCGTGTAAGGGCAGAGGAGGGACTTGGACGGTGGCGCGTTGCGTATGTACGTGGTACGTTCTCTCTAAAGCCTGCATCTCTGTAGTGACGCCGTGGCATCGCAGGTCCCACGCCCGGGTCCGTCGACGTCCCCGAGGCTTACGCGGCCCATGACGTGGCCGCCACCGTGCGGTGTGCCGCGAACGTGTATGTTCCCCACGTCGGCGACCTCGTCCAATCGATCGACGAAATCACAGAGGACCATCAAGAGCGCCTCGAAGCGCTCTTTGAATGGGTCGGCATGGCTTGCTTGGGCGCCCAGAGGCAAGTTTCTCACTCTCGCGTGCACGCTTCCAGTCCTCGCTGCTGATGGCGACGAAACCAGACTACAAGCCAACGATCGCGTCGACCCGTATGTCGCCGTGTACGAAGCACCGTCTCCAGCGTCGATCGCCGACGTCACGCATATTCGGTGGAAAGGCTTGATGGACAATTCTTTTGTGCGATCTGTCATCGACACTGCCGTGTACGCGTTCCTCCTTTCTTTTACCCTTTCACGCGTGGACGCCATGCGGATGGCTAACGAGAGTCGGACATAGATCGACCTTGTCGATGTCACAATCGAACGGAGATAACCACCGTTTTATCTCTATCACACTGCATTCCAACCTCATGGCGCCCGTGTCGTATCTGCCAGACTCTCCGGCTAAAGAAGCGCCCCCGAAGATGCCTGATCCAGAGGGTGAGGATACTGTGTGCGTGATGGTATCCAAGTCGTCCGACAAATTGACGTGGGCGATCACTGAGAGCATCGGCAAGTGGGATGCACGGTGGGGCTGAAGGACAACAGTATTTACAGATAGGACAGCGATTGAGATTCCAGGATCAAGCTCTACTAAGCTAGTCTAATCTAGTCACTTGCCACAACACAATAACTATAGAAAGTACATGATGGTACAGCAAAGCATGCGTCAGTAGTACTTTGCGGTCATTGTATATATGATGGATAAGTGAGTGGATTAGATGTTAGAAGACGATAAATGACGGTAGATGCGTGCAAAAATGTCCCTCAAAACCCAAAGTAGATGCGCAAACGGGTAGAAAAAAAAAGAGTGAATAACCAGAGGCGGAGATTGAGAGGCAGTGCGACGAGTCGGGATTTAGACTGTTACATCACGGATACGAATGAGAGCAGGCGAAAGGTGTGCATATGATGTACGAGCGTGTGGGTTGGTGAAGGGACTTCCAGAGGACGGCGAAGTGGGGTGACTGGGGCTGCGTGCCCAGGTGTAGAGTCTGGGGGTGCTGGTAGGGGGAGGAGACATGGAGAAATGTGTCACTGGGGTCTGACGTGGGGGAGTAGAGGGTGATGGTAACACGTGCTCGTCGGGCGTCGGAGAACGACGAGAGACGGTGGGTACAGGGATAGGTGCACTTGGCGCGGGCACAGCAAGTGACACTTCGCGCTGGGAGTAAGAGCGGTGAGGGCCTCCTCGAAACGCAGCCCTTGTCGCGAGCTGGCGTCGTGGAAGCGGCCGTGTCGACTCTGTTGTTTGATACCCCCAACGCATGTCCCCGGGCAGGGTACGCGTGGCAAGGCGAACACGAACGGCGGGCTCCTCCTCTTCCTCGTCCATCTCTCTGATACCGTGGAATGCATCCAGAACGAGATGCGTAGAGTCCTCTACATCAAGAGCGAGTGGACTCTCGTTATCGCTCAAGCTGCTGTCGGATGTGATTGGGCTGATGTTGCCCATCCGGACGACCAGCATGTCCCTTTCTTCCTCCTCATCTGAGTCCTCCGGTTCCACCACTTCCGGGTTCACGGTCGGGATGGAGTCAACGAAGTCCTCGTACACAGTGTTTTCATCGTCAAAGAACTCGTCCGAGTCAGGATCGAAGGCGTTGAGATAAGACCACTTCTCGTAATTCGGCTGTTCTGGGTCCCGTACTGCAGGGGTCGCAATGAAGGCGCGCGAGTAAAGAGGGCGACCCATCGCGCTTGAAGTTTTTATTGGCTAATAAAACAGGTGTGACCGAAGGTGGGATGGTCGCGGTGGGGGTATAAAAATCGGAGCGCTCGTCGATACACGCGGTCGGTTTTTAAATTACAAGGGTCGCGCCGTCCTGTAACGAGTTTAGGGCAGGTGCGGCGTTAAGCGGACTCATACCTCCACTTGGACCAGTGAAAGAGAACCACTTGGGTAATTTTGCCTGCTTGTACACGCCGTCCACGTCGACAAACGTTCTTGCTGCATTTTCCTGAACAGATTCAACGCGCGTGCGAGTCGTTTCACGCTGCGCTGTTGGGATGATCTTGAGCCTGATGGTAACCAACACTCAACTTGGTGGCGTTGATCAGTCAAAATCACGTTAGTGCAAACCTTCTTCAAGAACACCACGATGCCATTCTCTCCACTGCATAAGACCCGTCAAGACCGTTGCGTCGAAAGCCTTGGTCTTATCTCTGATTTTGATTGTACGCATCCTTCCCGTGATCGGATCAGTATTAGTTGATCTATCATACGGCGTGTTTGGCTCCTTTTCGCATCGGCTTTCGAAGTCCTTGGTCGACGCGATCCTCGCGTCCAAGGTAGACTTGGGCGTTGCGCATCGGTCTTCTTCCTCTATCACCCACTTCGGCGGCGGCAACTCACCACCAATAAATAGATCCGTCCGAGCGGCGTCTAAGCTATAATCGTTCCAGGTCGTCAAACCCGCGAGGACCGAGGCAAGTTATCTTCCCAGTGCCCCCATGTGCACGATCATCATCTCTTGACACCCCTCCCCTCTCAACTCTGAGTAAGCTTTAATCTCCGTATCACCCACCAATCATCGTCTAGCGTGCCCCAAACGTGCCTGCCACACGATTCGCATGGGGAATACCTTCTCGTTGTCCCTTAATGTCTCAATCACCGTCCTTCTCTACGGAGACTCCCGATGCTAGGACGTATTTATTTACTTCAGATCGGATGCTTTCATTGGGCCGAAGAAGACGGAGGTAAATAATACATGTGCCCACGTTGCGTAAATGTATGTATCTGTCATCACAGGGTGTACCGATACCCACTCCACCGATCACCTTTCTCAGCCTTGGCCTCTTCCACGCTCGCAAACCGACCATTCACATCCGATCCCCCTTTATACCCCTCAATCACCTCATCCCTCTCACCTCGCTCTCGTCGGGCGTTCTCCACCTTGAGCAAATACCTTACGACCACCGTGGAGATCAGCCCGAAGCAAATGTACATCAACACAAGTCCGTGTCCAAGGGGGTACCGCGGCGTTTGGTTCGCACGGTACACGTTAGAACTGACCGCACCCTGAAGGTTTCCCCTGTCAATGGGAATCAGCCACCAATGTAGGTATTTACGGAATAAGACACATACATGGAAATGATCATCCCAAGCGACACGCTGCGTTTGTATGACCCTTCAACATTATTCGAGGCCCATGCGCTGCATGAATCATCAGCTCTACCTTGGTGACAGGTCTAGAAGACACTTACAGCGTGTTGGCTGTTTGTCCACGCGCCGTCCGTCGATGCATACACAAGTGCGGTGGATGAAACACTCACCAGTACATGGGAAAATTCCACTGAGAGGTGGGTCATGAGGGGGATACGTAGCACATAAGAGGTGGGGAGGGGCTCACCAAGCTGCCAAATAAACCGCAGCGTACGAGAGCGTGGCGTTGCGCGAAGAAATCAAAATAATATAACCCACTGCAGCTGGACGTACAAAATCCTCATGTCTTTGACTCGTGTGTGCCCAGGCATTGATTGATTACTTACCGATGGAGAGGAAGCCACTGTACCCGAGGCCACCGTGAACAAGACGATCGAGTGGAAGTGTTCGAGGACATACAGGTTAAACAGCCCACGGTTACCATAACGGTCGGCCAAGAAACCAACGGTGCAGGTAACTATGCATGCTACCACATACACCGGAACTGTCAACAAGTTTGCCCTGGTCGCCTTGTAGCCTACGTTTTATCAGATCATGTTCTGAAGCATTCTTCACGTCCTAGATCAACTCACCTAGCTGTTCGTGAGAGACACAGTTTGTACGACTCAGTATATGCATTTGGGGAACAGCATACCTCAGAAATGATACTCGGCAGGAACAATGCGAAAGCATACAATGGCATGACAGCGCCAGAGGACACAATCACTAGGCATTCCGGTCCAGTCACTCAAACAACTTGATCACCGAAATCGAGGGACGTACTGTAGAGATACGACTTCCAATCCGTCAAACTTGCTGCGATACTCTTCCACCTGAGACGTTCGCCGGCGGCACTAAATTGGTCGTCCCCCTGAAGTCTCCGAATGACGACCGTACGCTCTGCTTCGGTCAAAAATGTGGCGTCGTCCGGGAAGTCGACAACGGTCCAGTACGAGAGGAAGCCCGCGACGACTGTCACAAGACCCTCGATGATGAATATCCAAGACCAGGCTGCTTTTCCACCGACACCGTTCAAGGTGGAGATGCCAGCCTTCAGCGAACGCCACGTTGGGGTGAGTGTTTATCACAAGTAAGGGAGATGGAATGCTTACGGCGAGTAGACCACCAAATGCACCCGACACAGTCGCCGCGGAGAAGAATATCGCTAACCTGATTCCGAACTCACTGCGTTTGTACCAGCTGTCATCACCAAATCGTACCGTCAGGAAAGAAAAGGACGTCGTGTTCCAGTCGAACACGATGGAAGGCGAACACGCACCATGACAGATAATACGCTACTCCCGGAAACAGCCCGGCCTCGAACATACCGAGGAGCCATCGCATCGCTATTAGGTACACGATATCAAATACAGCGTATCCATCGTACCGCAGCTACGCACCCATGAGGCCATTGAAATTCGTAATGATTCCCTGCATCGTCTACATCAAGTGGATTAGATCCTCCGACGAGGTGAATTTGACTTTATTCTAATACTCCGAACGTACCATCGTGATGCCCCACAACAACATGAGAGTAGATAACCAAATGGACGGCCGGAGACGCTTGAGGATGACGTTGGAAGGAATCTAGGATCATATGAGTTGCAGGACGAGTGGAGATCGAAATGTCACTCACTTCAAAGATGGAATACGAGAAGAAGAAGACCGTCAAACAGAGCAGGTATTGTTTATCCGTCAGATGTAAATCCTTTTCCAAGCTGTACAACTATGTCGACGGCAAAGTAGAGAATGGATAGGTCGAGGTTAGTAAGGCGGGTGCGTCAAGGGGAGGGGAGCCGAAGGAGAAACACCGCCACCCAACTCACCTTGGCATTCCCAATACTCGTCCGGTCGAGAAACGCGAGCAAATACAAAAAGGCCAACCAGGGGATCGTGCGCGAGTCCACCTTGCGCATCAGCTTACGTTCGTCCACGCCAGATACGTCCACGCCGGGGTTGAACACCGTCTCGCGCGGCGCCTTTTTTGCGCCGTCTTCGAGTTCGTTGTGGGAGACGTATTCCTTGTCGGAGAGACTGTCGTTCGCCATGGTTTCTAAGTGTTCGGTTGCCTAGTCTGAGTCCTTCGTCGAGGGTGCGAGTGGGAACAAGGAGAGAAGGCGCACTCATCCTACATAACGGCGCCGTGAATATATACTTTTCACCGGCGCATTGGCGCAATGCCGCTCCTGAGCCTGAGCATGGGGGTTAACTCGCCTGAAGATACGTTCTACTCTCGGGCGCATCAGGGAAGCTGTGAGGTGTAGCCAGATATGATCGAATGAAAGGCACGAATAACACAGCTGGAGAGATGGGGCATGCCAATCGGGTTCCGCTGATTCATTCTACCCCTGGTCCAAGTTGCTTGGCGCGAGAGAAAGCGTTGCTTCTGGAAACAAAACGGCGGAAGCCGAGCATGCCATGACTCGGGGCGAGCGAATAAACGGGAACGAACGGCGAGTGTGTGTGGTTTGCGAGTGAATGGGTGGCGGGTGAGTAAGATGGTGGCAAATGGTAGGGCAAGTAGGCAGTGAGCATTGCGGTGCAGGAGTAAACAGGCGGGAAGGGTGTGCGAAAAGGGAGCGAACCGAGCAGGGGCAACGAATGTCAGCACAGGCGGCAAGGAAGGCGACGCATGTGCTAGCGCAAGGGATTCCCGTTGGGTCGAAGGAGAGAAGCGGAAGGGCTGGAGGTGCAGTTCAACTGCACATCCGGGGAGAGGATTGTGCATGGTCTGCAGAGTGTCGCAGGGTAGATTGAAAGGTGCGATGGCGTATAACTAGGGTTCACCACGGGTACGGGTTGTGGTGTCCAGAGTTGGCACCCGCGCCCATGCCGAGCACTAGCGTTCGGTGAAGAAGGGGCAGTGCCGTGGGTCTCAAAATGAGTACTTGAGCACTAAAGTGATTAAAATGTACAGGAAAAGTTGGTCGAGAGCGGATACAAGTCCCCAGATATGGACCGTGCCATTTTATATCAATGTGTTTGTTGCGGCCTTCAGTCACAGGATTAGTTGTTACATGGTTCAATATCATATGATCACAATCTCCTTTTTCGGCAGCCCCCGAAACAACCCTTTCGTCTCAACAGTCCAATAAAAACACCCAATTCGAACATAACATCCACCATCCACAGGGGACAGAGCCAGACCACTAATGTTCCACTTCTCCGCCCACCTGGACACTTTAATCGGCAGGCAAAGCACCTGTCCGCGGATATCGTCCTTGGTATCAAAATGAACGTACCACCCCCACCCAGCATCCTCGGGAGGCTCCATAAGTGTTTCTTCGGATTCGGGCTTCACCAAGCGCTCAACAAGAAACTTCTGTTCACTATAGAAGTGGTGCACTGTTCCAGATAGCTTGACAGTCATGAGGGGCCCTGAAAGGGTGACGGACCCGGTTAGAACTTGTCCAGTCTCGTCCCCACTAAGTGGCGTAGTCTCCGCAGCAATGAGAAACGAGAGCAGGATGTCATCCGGGCGGGTGATCCATTGTGCCATATTCACCCGCCCATCGACGGCAGCCCACGACCAGGACGGAGCGCGATACGCAGAAGGCCGGGTCCCAGGCCCTGTGAGGTTCCAGACCAGGCTCCACGGCAGCTCACATCTCCATAGCCCAGCTAGGTAATCGGTGTCCTGGCCAAGTTCTGCAAGCCACTCTTTCATGTCCTTCGCCACACCAGAGATCGCTACCAGCTTATCGCTCGGGAAACTCAACTTGCACTCGGTATATTGCATCAGGATGCCGTACCAGTCGGTGAACAACTGGCGCACCGGGTCCTCGACAGCTAGGCGGTCAGGCGAATCCAATAGGTGCTTCCAGGGCGCTCTGGGTCCTGAGGGTCTGGGCGGCAATCCGTCCTCTTTGTCCTCTTGGTAAAGGAGATGGACGCTCCTCGGATGTAGCTCGCAGCAGTTAGCCTCGCTACACTCCCAGAACACCTGCTTGCTCCCAAAGTGCAGCACCCGCGGCGCCAGGAAGCGCTCTTGAATCGTCCACCCGCGCTCCTGGAGCGGATCTCGGTTGAAACTCAGTCTCCACACCCAGCCCTTCTCGAGCTCAAAGCGGTACGGCTGCGGTTTGTCTGGCCCCTCTATGCAGAGCTGGACGACAGTGGCCTGCACGTGCGCTGGATCGCGCGAGAAGAAGCAGCCGCCGTCACTGTTGTGTGCGCCTAGCGCCGCAACATTGAGCAGGCTGTTGCTATAGATGTTAAACACGGCCGAGGATTCGGAGTGCCAGTCATCCAACGAGTCCTGGAAGATGCAGAAGCGGTCAATCCACAAGTAGTTGATTCCGAGGCGCTCGATGATGGAGAACGCGTCGCGGAACGTCTTCGGGAGAACGTGCACTGGTTGCTCTGTGAAAAGAGTGTCCGCCGTCGTCTGGGTGAGCTTCAGGCCCTTATCCCCGGATGAGTCTCCCCAACAGTGGCTCAGGGTGATGTAGCGGGAGCCAGGCCTGACATCGTAGCTTTGCACGAGGCGGAATGTCCTTTCCGGGCCAGTGCTATCCAGTTCTAGAAGTTTGTTGGGGACAAAGGTCGGATCCGGCCGCTCGTTGCAGGCCTGGTGTTGCTCAGTACACTTGGCGAGCCACTCCTGAATCAGGCTCCAGGTGGTCTCGTCTTCGGTGGATGCCGACATGTGGGAGTTGAGGTCCTCGTCGTCGGCTTCTCCAAGTCAGCACACATTAAACCATGGTAGAGAAGTAACTGAGAGACATACCGACATAGGGGAATAGTGAGAATCCGCCTTGGTAGTTGTTGACATACATGTACATCACGACCTCGTTTACTTGAAGGTGGACAGAAAATAGGGAATAGTAGCCGCGTTGCTCGATCTTCGGGTTACGCGACCCGTCACGGTCAAACCTATTGCACATGACACAGCCGTCCTTCAAGGCCTGCAGGGAGGATTCCTTGGTGACGTGATGGCCGAACATACATTTCTGCGGCTCGAGGGCCTCCAAAGGTACTGTAATGCTGTCAGATGTCGAGATCCAGGGCGTTTGAGGGTTAAATGTACCTGTTTCGGCTTCTTCTTGACTCTCAGCGGCATCTGCCTCGTTGCGGCTCCATTCCTCCCGGCTGCAGACCCGCTTGGTTTTTGAGGGATCCCAGATGCCCTCCAGGCCGTCGCGACATACGTTGCACAACATCGAAGAAGACGGATTCGAGATTCTCGGGGCTATGGCCAAAGATGAACGGCTCCGAAGTTCCTGCAACTTGGGCAGGACAAGACGTACGAGAGAGGGTAAAGTGACGCAAGGCAGATTGAAAGGTGTGATGGCGTACAGCAAGCTAATAAATAACACAGGAAATAGCCAGTGCGGATTCTTGGCCATTCTGGTTAACTTATGCTTGACGAGGAGCCCCACCCAGGAGTCCCCGTAGATTCGATGACACCCGGGTCGATTCGCGGGATCACCCTCCCCTCTCTTCAATGCGCTCGGGCCGACTTATTGAATCTCAAAACAAATCGAACAAGGTTTAGACATCGCCTAGCAACTCACTGCACTGCATCTTGAGCAAGCCACCCATGTTCCCCACGATGTATGTCTGCGGAATCAAGATGGTATGTACGATAGACATTATTTCTACGCAGGAGTATAACCATTCAGGCATGACCGCACCTCCACTTCATCCTGATCGAATACCCCTTCCAATGGCGGCATGGTCACTTCCGCCATGGAACAGCCGCTGTGTATATGCGCAACAAACTTGCAACAGAGATGTTTGGTACAGCTGGTAAGCAATCTGATCAACGAACCCATAGGCCACCATTAATATTGGCGCGGTACTAGACAAAAGCAAAGCTGGATCGCAACCGTTCAACGGATACATGGCCATCAAAAATGACCATATCATGACTGGGGACATCCTCAACAATCAAAGTATGTACGCCCGTTTGCATCCATTCCCAAGGTCTGTTTGTCTTCTGAGAATACAAAAGTCCCCCCCTTTGTTTCATGCCAACTTCCCTCGTAGTACCCAACTGCGACGCAGGTGGTAATTTAGGCGATTCGAGCAACCCATTCCCAAATGAGTCGGCAAGCTATCCTTGTCGATTCCACGACCCACTGCTCTCAAAACATGTCCACTACGGGTCCAGGAACACTTGGCAGGCTTTCAAAGTCCTTGGTCGACGCGATCCCCGCATCCATCTTTTCTACCATCCACTCCGGCGGCGGTAACTCACCAGATTCGTCGAGTGGCGTCTAAACTACTTATAATCGTCCCAGACCCTCGCCGAACCCGTGAGGACCAAGGCCAGTTATCTTCCCTGTGTGCCTGTGCGCTCGATCATCATCTCTTGTCGTTGCTGTGACTCCTCCCATCTCAACTCTGAGAAAGCTTTGAATGATCTCCGTATCACTCACCAACCATCGCCTAACGTACCCCAAACGTGCCTGCTACACGATTCGCATTGCATGGGCAATACAGTCGTCCCCCGGCGGCTGCGTCAATCATAGTTTACACGCCAGCATGAGTTTTTCTTCCTACCACAATGCACCTCGTATACTTCAACAGTTATGCATCAGACCACAATATGGATGAGACTGGCATCATGTGAGTCCTGTTTCTCTGATTTGCATCTCTATGCTGTCAGACACGCTTTCCGGTAACTTGCAGCTTGACATTTAATTAGATCACAGATACTTATGTACAAATGCATGCCTGTGCATACATATATCCCGTCTACAGTATATTGTTATGACAGTCTGTCCTGATCATTTTATCACAGAAAAAAATTACCGTCTTTGAATACGAAGTGGCTAAAGTTCTGTTGACACAACTGACTGTACCTTCTCATTCTCAATCTTTGTCCTTTTCCGCGGAGAGTTCCAGTACTACTGCTAGGAGATATTCATGTATTTACTTTAGATCGGATGCTTTCATCGGGTGATAAATTATACAACCCGTGGCGTAAGCGTGTCTGTCATCATAAGGTGTACCGATACCCACTCCACCGATCACCTTTCTCAGCCTTGGCCTCTTCCACGCTCGTAAACTGGCCATTCACCTCCGATCCCCCTTCATACCCCACAATCACCTCATCCCTCTCACCTCGCTCTCGTCGGGCGTTCTCCGCCTTGAGCAAATACCTTGCAACCACCGTAGAGATCAGTCCAAAGCAAATGTACATCAACACAAGTCCGTGTCCAAGGGGGTACCGCGGCGTTTGGTTCGCACGGTACACGTTAGAACTGACCGCACCCTGAATGTTTCCCCTGCAAAAGCGAAGGCATCGGTCACCAATGTAAGTACTTATGAACAGAGCACGTACATGGAGATGATCATCCCGAGGGATACACTGCGTTTGTATGACCCTTCAACGTTATTTGCGGCCCATGCGCTGCATGTATCGTGAGCTCCTCCTTGACAATAGGTCTGGAGAGTGCACTCACGCTGTGTTAGCTGTTTGTCCACGGGCGGTCCGTCAGTGGATACACAAGCGCGGTGAATGCGACACTCACAAATACACGGGTAAATTCCACTGTGAGGTGGGCCATGAGGGGAAATGCGTGGCATGTAAGAGGTGGAAAGGTACATACCAGGCTGCCAGATATACCGCGGCATACGAGAGCGTGGCGTTGCGCGAGGAAATCAAAATAACGTAACCCACTGCAGCTGGACGTACGAGATGTTCACGTCTTTGACTCGCGTGTATCCAGGTATTGATTAATTACTTACCGGTGGAGAGGAAGCCACTGTACCCGAGGCCACCGTGAACAAGACGATCGAGTGGAAGTGTTCGAGAACATACAAGTTAAACAGCCCACGGTTACCATACCGGTCGGCCAAGAAACCGACGGTGCAGGTAACCATGCATGCTACCACATACACTGGAACTGTCAACAAGTTTGCCTTGGTCGCCTTGTAGCCTACGTTTTATCAGATCATGTTCTGAAGCATTCTTCACGTCGTAGATCAACTCACCTAGCTGTTCGTGAGAGACAGTTTGTACGACTCAGTATATGCATTTGGGAGCTCGAGAGAGAACAAGATACCTCAGAAATGATACTCGGCAGGAATAACGCGAAAGCATACAATGGCATATCGCTGCCAGAGTACACGATCACTAGGCGCTCCGGTTCAGTCACCCAAACAACATCAATCACCAAAATCGAGGAACGTACTGTAGAGATACGTCTTCCAATCCGTCAAACTTGCCACGATATTCTTCCATTTGAGACGTTCTCCGGCGGCACTAAATTGGTTGTCCTCCTGAAGTCGCCGGATGACGACCGTACGCTCTGTTTCGGTCAAAAACGTGGCGTCGTCCGGGAAATCGACAATGATCCAATACGACAGGAAGCCCGCAACGACCGTTATGAGACCCTCGATGATGAATATCCAAGACCAGGCTGCTTTTCCACCGACGCCATTCAAGTTGGAGATGGCAGCCTTCAGCGAACGCCACGTCGGGGTGAGTGTTTACGACGGACAAAGGAGATAGGAATGCTTACGGCGAGTAGACCACCAAATGCACCCGATATAGTCGCCGCGGAGAAGAATACCGCTATCCTGATTCCGAACTCGCTGCGTTTGTACCAGCTGTCATCACCGAATCATACCATCAGCCAATATTCCAGTCGAGCAGGATGAGGGCAAGCATGCACCATGACAGATAATACGTTACTCCCGGGAACAGCCCAGCCTCGAACATACCGAGCAGCCATCGCATCGCTGTCAGGTGCACGACATCAAAAACAACGCATTCATCTCACAACAGCTACGCACCCATGAGGCCGCTGAAATTCGTAATGATACCTTGCATCGTCTGTATCAGGCTAATTAGATCATCTGACGAGGCAACCTGACTTTAATTCTAATACTCCGAACGTACCATTGTGATGCCCCACAGAAACATGAGCGTAGATAACCAAATGGATGGCCGGAGACGCTTGAGAATGACGTTGGAAGGAACCTGTCGTGGTTTAGGACTGCATGAGTTCCGGGACGGGTGAAAGTCAAAACACCACTCGCCTCAAAGATGGCATACGAGAAGAAGAAGACGGTCAAACATAGCAGGTATTGGGTATCCGTCAGATGCAAGTCCTTCTCCAAGTTGTACAGCTATGTCGACGGGGCAAGGTGAGGTCAAGGTTGGTGAGACGAGTGCGTCGAGGGGAGAGGAGCTGGGGGAGTGGCAGAATAGTGGTGCGCATACACACCTTGGCATTCCCAATACTCGTCCTGTCGAGAAACGCGAGCAAATACAAGAAGGCCAACCAAGGAATCGTGCGCGAGTCCACCTTGCGCATCAGCTTACGCTCGTCGACGCCAGATACGTCCACGCCGGGGTTGAACACCGTCTCGCGCGGCGCCTCCTTTGCGCCGACTTCGACTTCGTTCTGGGAGACGTGTTCCTTGTCGGAGAGACTGTCGTTCGCCATGGTTTTGGAAGTGTTCGGTTGCCTAGTCTGAGTCCTCCGTCGACGGTGCGAGTGGGAACAAGGGGGGCACATCCGTCCCAGATAACGGCGCGGTGGCTATATACTATTCACGGGCGCTACGTCTGCGATCATTCGATTACTCCTGAGCCTGGGTACGGGGGTTGACTCGCCTGGAAGTATGTTCCACTCTTGGTATCCGGCACAAACGACATGATTAGAGAGATGTGGACGCGCCAATCGGGTTGCGCTGATTCCTTCGACCCCTGGTCCAAGTTACTTGGCGCGAGAGGGAACGTTGCTTCTGAAAATAAAATGGCGGAAGTTGAGTATGTCACGAGGGCTGGCACGGGAGTATTGAGTGGTGGTGATATTAGATACCCCAAATGGAATTTTGGAGGACAAAACCATCATCTTACATCTGGATTCAGTAGTATGACCACCGAGCTCGCTGGCCTAGCTGCAGCTTGTCACCAGCTACGTTGTACTCGTACTTCAAGTGTTGCACAAATTGTACCCATGTTGTATACTTCTGACCATGTCTACCTGGACAAACAATCCTCCACTGCCAATATCATGCATAAAAGATGTGGTTGGAATGCTAAGGCCCTGACAACACAAATCCACCTCATTGACAGAGATTCAACCAAATGTCATTCCGCCCGGGATTACACGTCCATTAATAGCTACGAACCCCCACTCATCTCCAACAACGCCTCAATACTCTTCCCCAGGTCCCCACCATTGGCCTCGAGCACCCAATCACGGACCTCGGCATCCACACTTGGGAATATCTGGGCGAGCGTACTACGCGAGGCAGCGCTGGCATGCGCGTGCGCCCTGTCAATCTCGGCTTGCACGGCCGACAAGTCTAAAGATGGCGTCGGCGTCCGCAAGATATGTTGTCCCTGAGCAGGCGGCTGCAAATACTGCGGGAGCGGACTCGGACCGCATCCCGGTGCCTGAACACCAGGAATAACCCTGGGAGTCGGTATCTCAGTGCCAGGCGTGTCATCACCAGGTGATGGTGGCGCAGGTGACGGCCTGCGAATGCGGGGCTTGTACGTCGTCTGGATGGGCGGTTTCGGCGCCTCTTGTCTCGCCTGGCTCGTGTCCCCCCTAAATTGAGCAATCTGATCAGGATGGGCCCAATGCCGTTCGATTTGGTTGTCTGACCCTTCTTGCGCGCGTTCCCGCTCTCGTGCGAGCTCAAACGGCGCGAATGGTCCCGGGAGATAAGACATTTTCTCGTCAAAGGCGTCGCTGAATATGCGACCGATGGCGCCGAGTGGCTTGGAGACTGCATCCCCAGTCTTTTGAAGTAGCCGACGCGCATCTTCGCCTATACTCTGTGCTTGAGAGGGAACGGACAATGTCAGTGGCTGAGCGGACTCTTCGCCTGCGTGCGGAGAGGAAATGGGTGATCTGGAAGGCGCAAAGGAGGACGTGGACGACGTCGGTGAAGAAGGTAATGAGGGAGGCAGGGACTGGATGGCTAGTTCAACGTTTCTGCAAACAACGATGAGAACAGAGGTAAAGTCAGTCCAAGATTGCTTACCGCTCAAATTCCTCTTGGGTGATATTTGAAACAGACGTATGGTCCATCGTCTCAATGAACTGAACTGCTCCCATCTAGATCAAATCTGGCTTGTAAACGGATGCGGGGTTCGCCAAAGCTATCCATACTCACGAGACTCGAGAGGTAATAGCCCGCCTCGCTTTGCAGCTTCGCGGGATTCCGGAAGCGATTTATGAATCTATCATGGTACGCTTGTTAACGAGCTTAGCCAAAAAGGGAGAGTCATACTCTACGTTAGAGAGCAGGTGGTCTGGATTTGCTTTGAGAACCACGAAAATGAGGACAGGGACAAACGAGTCTGCTCCCTCGTCCTTTCGCAAGTGACGGAGAAGACCTTGCCATCAAATGAGTTGCAGGTACGTGTGGTTTGATGAAGGACTAACCAAAGATGACCTTGCAGCAATTGAGGATGCAGATCAACTTGTCCCTTGGAGCCTTGTAGTGGTTTACTTTACATAATTCTTTGCAAAGATGTTCAGGCGAAGGAAGGAAGTGGGGTGAAACGAAAAACCTTGCTTGGCGAATTCGAGAAACCCGGGAATGCCGGGTTCTGTGCTTTCTAGCTCTGGAATGTCAAGATGAGAAGGTTTTATCCAATGGAACAGGCTGATTCTTTGTGCGAGGACACGATCCCGTTCGAGGTCGTCTGCGGTCACGGGGCGCGGAGGGGTCAGTAGGGGGAGTGAAGGCGTGAAGGTGCTGGAAGACGGGGGTGAATGAGGGGTTGCAAGGTGAGTGTGTCAGGCGACGAACAAGTCGTAGAGCTTATTCATGACGAGTTTCTCCATGCCTTCCATGGCGTTGTCGAACTCGGCGTCGGAAGCGTTCCTCCAGAGGTCTGTTTCTCTCATCTTTGCGGCGATGAACTGAAGAAACGGCACGATTAAGCTTGATCACGCTGGATCGTAGTCGCAGGTCCATACATTCAAGAAATCATTGATGACCTTGACCTGGTCATTTACGGTGAATGTCCTCTTAGTGAAATTGCTGAGGAAACTGAGCGCGCAACGTTGTTAGCAGCAGGATGGACGGCAAGGGAAGGACTTGCGATCTCAGATACTTTGCGACGGGCTCGGCGCTGCGTGACTTCATCTGGTCGAGAAATGACTGAAAGTCAAACTGCGGCTCCTTGTCTCTGCGAGGCATCACATCATTAGGGGGTGGTGTTGTGGGCGTGGATGGGGTCATGTCTGGCTGGAGCGGGCGTGGTTTAGAGAGAGGAGAGGAGACGGCTGGCTGTGAGGGCTGTTGTTGCTGTGCAGCAAAGGAGTCAGCGGTTGTTGGGGATGGGGTGGGTATCGGCTTCGCAGAGTCCATGGAGAGCGGGCGTGTTCGGGGTCGGACGACGGCCGGGATTGCAAAGGAGCGGGCGATGGCGGCAAAGGAGGGGAAGGCAGTGGAGGGCTGGGTCGGGGGAGGCGGGGGAGGAGGGTTACCCTGGGCGTCTGCCCAGGGGCTGGGGTTGTCCGTGTCATCTATGGTTAGTTGTTGGATATCTGCCCAAGGGTTTGAGTTTGATGTGTTGTTGTCTGCCATGTCGAGGGGAGGGTCTTATCCGCCCACGTGACTTTGTAGGGAGTAGTTGAAACACATGTCTTCTCGTCTTCCTCCCCGCACTGGCATGCAAAAGAGGTTACCACGTGTATCCGGAACTTGCAACTCGTAGCTGTCACCGTTGACCCTTTTTTTAATCTCCCCGTACACTCCGACCACCTCCCTTTCCCATAATCTTCCTCATCTGGTGCTACTCCACCAGATGGCAACCTACCTCCCTGTCCTCGGCTCAGTCAACACCGTTCCAGACGACTCCGCCGTCTCTGACCTCCCCCGCGGCCAGGTCGACTACCTCTCCCACGAATGGCGCGAGGAAGACGTATGGCGCTCATGGCGCAACATGACCCGTCTCAAGAACGAAATCGCAAACGGCGTCCGTCTCGAAAACGCCTCCTGGCGCACCTGGTGGAAACAGAGAAACGGTCTTGGCACGGTCACCCCAGAGACTCTCAACTGGTCTGTCTGATCGTCCAGATCGTCTTTCTCTTGGCCTCACATTCGTTTCTAGGCTTAAAGACTCTGATGTCACCTGGCTATACGGCCCACTCCACACCGCGGATCCGACACCCAGACCCTCTCCCACCGCTGCTGCTGCGCTCGACCTCCCCTCCCCCACGCTGTCCGGCATTGTGCGCAAGCCCATCCTCAAACACCGTTCCATCTGCGACCTCCTCACCTCGGAATTTCCTCTTTCCCCCTTACTTAGTCCCCCCGACTCCGAGGAGGAAGATGCGCCACAGATCTTGTCGGACGGCGCTGATCCGGCTTCGCCGCACAAACCCATCCGTCCCTCCCTCCTCCACACCAAGAGCGACACCAACGTCACCCGCTGCGGCCCTTCCAGCGCCTTTCGTCGGGATTCTCCGCCCCGCCTAGCTCCGGCCGACCCACCCGCCTCAAGCCTCCTCCAGTCCGACTCCCCGCCTCCCACAGTTCCTGGACAAAAACGTAAACACATCAGCTTCAACACTTTTGTCGAACAGTGCATCGCCATAGAGAAACCGAAAAAGAAGCGTCCTTACTACTCCACTTCAAATCCCCATTTGGCAAACTTTGATGACGATGGGTCAGCCTCAAATCTCATTCCCCTTCTGGTCACTAATCCAGATCACAGCTACGACGAGGACTCGGAAGACGGCATCATCGACGAGGCAGACGAAATCCTCTTTGACGACGACCACTCAGACGCGCCTTATCCCCAGGTATCCCACACTCACCATTCCCCACCCCCGCACAACGTATCCCCTCCATCCTCCTCCACTTCGGAGGAGGAGGAAGACGACGACGACGTCCTTGAAATGCGTGTTCGCCATACCGCCTCAGCCATCCCTCGCTCTCCTACCCGCTCTCCCTCGTCCTCCTCTTCCACTTCCTCACGCTCACGACCACCCAAAGCCCGATCTGCGTCCTACACGCCCGCAGGTCGGCGTGGGCACGGTCGTAACGGTTTCATCACGCGCTCCCAAAGCACAGACAAGGAATTAGTCACCATCGCCCTGATTGCGCCCACCATCCTTAAAACAAAGTCGGATGACGACGACGAGCGCTCGTCCTACCCACTCTCTCATTCGTATTTATCTTCCTATCCTAACGGCCATGACACCAGGCACTCTTCCCCTTATCGCGCACACGATTCTCCTGTCGAGCTCGTCTACGTTCCACCATCGTATGCTTACCCGGCCGTCGAGGAGAGTGAGGACATGATCGAGGACACAGTAACAGACGAGTCTGATCGGCCCACGATGGCTTCTCCCTCGCCAGTTCACGAGAACAATATAGATATGGCCAACCCAGCTGTCGATCACATACCCCAGGCCGCTTCTACGGTCACGATCGACCAGAGTGTGGCTGGTCCCGAAGTCATTGTCAGTTCCTCAGATGGTCAACCAGACATCCCACGGTCGAGATCGCATTCGAGATCCCGGAGTAGGTCGCGTTCACGTACCCCCTCGCCAAACGAAACAATCACCAGCGTCGCCCCCTCGAGTTCGGTTACTATCGCTTCCCGGGCCAGTGCTCCCGCCCAGGCTACTGGCACTACCTTCCTTGCGCCATCCGATCCCGCTCCGACACGCGGCCGCTCCGCATCTTCGTCATCATTGACTTCACAGGCCGGACAGCCCCGTGGCCGCAGTATCACACGCACGCCGTCGTTCTCGGATCGGGAAAGTCTCAATGCCGGCAGTCCCGACGGAAATGTCGGGCTGAGCATAGGCAGTGTTGGCATTAGAGATCGGGAGCGTGACGCAAGAGGTGAGAAGGACGGCGGCAGACGGACGGCGGAGAGAGGACGAGACCGGTGCGCGCGAAGATCCAGTTCGCATTCCGGCTCTGGATCCAACTCCAGTCTGAGCCCCGAGAATCCGCATGGTCCCGTACGTGTTGCCGTGGAGCAACCCCAACCGGAGCAACCGCCCGTTCCTGAGGTGCGAAAGAAGTGCATCTCTGGATCTTCTTCGTCCGGATCTTCCACAGCCACCACCGTTTCGACACCCACCGCCCGTTCGCCACCACGCCTCATACTAGATGCCAAGCCGATTACTCAGACCAGTTACACTGAAGCGCCACCCGCATCGATACCCATCTCCCCCAGTTGCGCGCAGGAGGAACAGGGATCCCTCTCGCGTCAACCTACCCCCGCCAACTCGCCCGTTCTTGCCATGCACTCGCCGCCTTCTCCCATTGCCCGCCACGAACGGAAATCATCTTCCGGTAGTTCCAGGAGTCCCACGCGAAATGGGGATGATGGCCAGCACGGCACCCTTGTCGGTCGTGCCGTGGAGATAATGTCCAACGCCGGCGCTTTCTTGGGCTCCCTTTGGCATAGTGGAGCTCCGGCGAGTGTCCCCACGTCATGACCTTTGGTGTTCATCGACTGCTTCTTCTTTGTTACTTATATTTTGGAATTATTGACCCTTGCTTTGGTCACCTTGTTTGTTGTCTTCACTGCATAGTACATATTACCCCTTGGACTTCTCTTCTCTTCGTTGGTTGGATCCTCCCGCAAGCGTTCTTTTAATTCACGAGATCATCTTTCTTTTATGATACAAATTCAAAGTTTAATGGCGTCTTTTTTTGCGCCTACTCCTTGTTCCTATCTCCTCACCCAGCTGTTGGATGGGTAATGTCGTGGTAATGGTAGCGCCGGATAACGCTCGTGCATATATCTGTTGTATCACTCGCCGTTTTCCCCGATATCCTATTCACCTTGACCATTTCTGTAATCATATGTCATTCACTGTCGGTCTCAGACAGTCAACATGCCCATCCCCAAAGTCATCATCGATCAAATAAAACAAATCATTCCGCCTCTGAATGGGACCCTTCACAAAGGCCAATCAGGTGCGTCGTCCTCCAGGCTGGTGGGGCCGTGCGATCAAAACAAGCGCCCAGGCAGGGTGGGCGTTCTAGGAGGTGCCCTCAAGTTCGTCGCCTTTGCTTCTTCGCACTGATCCCTCCATTCACGATGACATACGTAGCTACACCGGCGCGCCGTTCTTTGCGGCCATGTCCGCGCTTCGCTTGGTACGATTGTCTAACAGGTCTGCTAGTCTAAACTCGAACGGATGATTCCGCCGTCCAGGGCGCTGACCTCTCGCACGTCATTTGTGCGCCGAATGCCGGGCAGGCGATCAAGTCGTACTCGCCCGACTTGATTGTCCATCCCATCCTCGTCGAAGACGCGTGCGCCCTCTTCTACCTTCCCCCCGCATTCGTCGACTGACGCCCTCGCCGGCGGACGGCTGGCAGTCCCAAAGACAGAGTCAGAAAAGAGCTCGACGGGATCCTCGCACGCCTCCACGTCCTCGTCCTCGGCCCGGGCCTCGGCCGCGAGACCTACATGCAGCACTACGCGCGCACCGCCCTCGCCCTCGCGCGTGCGCGCGCCATGTTCGTGGTGCTCGACGCGGACGCGCTGTGGATGGTCGGGCAGGAGCTGAGCCTTGTGAAGGGCTACCGCCGGGCGGTGTTGACGCCGAACGTGGTCGAGTTTAAGAGGTTGTGTGAGCAGGTTGGGGTCGCGCCGAGGGATGGGGATGGGGGGACGGGGGAGAGCGATGGGAAGGCGGCGGAGGTGTCGAGGAAGCTTGGAGGGGTGGTCGTGCTTGAGAAGGGGGCCAAGGACGTGATTGCGAGCGACACGACGGGGGAGGAGGCGGACTTGGGTGCGAGCGGGATCCGGGCGGCGGAGGGGGACGAGAAGGAAAAGGTGAAGGAGGTTGTAGTGGTGGATGTCCCAGGCGGGCTGAAGCGGTGTGGGGGACAGGGGGACGTGCTGAGCGGGTGCGTGGGTACGATGCTGGCATGGGGCAAGTGTTACGAGGATGGGGCGTATGGGTGCGTGTTTCTGACGTGTTGGTGGAATGTGTCTTATGGATTGCGATAGGGATCATTCGCTTCCTGTGTCGAAGCTCCCTATCTTAGCCGCGATCGGTGGGAGCATCGTTACGCGCACGTGCAGCAGGATGGCGTTCCAGGTGGAGGGCCGTGGGCTGGTCACGCAGGACATGATACCACATCTAGCCAAGGCGTTTTCCGAAACGTTTGGCGAGGATGTACAAGGGGGCGAAAGGGGAAAACTCTAGATAAAATACTCGTAATACATACATGTCTCCATTGGATCGGGTATGGACGGGACTTCATCACGTGTGATGTAGACATAAAAGCGGACGGGCGGGTCTCCAGAGCTCCAGCAGCAACGATGGCTCATCAAGTCAAGGAAATCCCCACCAAACCCTTTGACGGCCAGAAGCCTGGCACATCGGGGCTGAGGAAGAGGTCCGTTCGCGAACGATCTTCTTGACTCCTCTGACCAACGGCACACAGGGTCAAGGTGTTCCAACAACCCGTACGCGACCGACGTGCTTTCGTAGAGAGACCTCGCCTGCTCAAGCACATCTCTCCTTGCAGAACTACACCGAAAACTTTATCCAATCCATCTTTGATGCCATCAACGCCCGTGGCGCAACCCTCGTCATCGGAGGCGATGGTCGCTACTTTTCTCCCGAGACCGTCCAGACCATCCTCAAGATCGGGTCTGCCAATGGCGTCGAAAAGTTCATCGTCAGCAAGGACGCGATCTTGTCCACCCCCGCTGCGTCCAATGTGATCCGCAAATACAAGGCTGACGGCGGGATCCTCCTGACGGCGAGCCACAACCCGGGCGGTCCGGACAACGACTTTGGGATCAAGTACAACGTGTCCAACGGTGGGCCTGCGCCCGAGAACGTGACGAACAAGATTTACGAGGTGACCAAGTCGATCGAGCGATACAAGGTCATCGAGGGTGCGCCCGTACGTCTTTGTCACCACCCGGCATTCGTCGTGCGCAGTAGATGACCATTTTTCGTTCTCTATACCAGGTCGATCTGTCAAAGATCGGCGAGACGACATATGGACCCTCCCAAGTGCAGATCATCGATTCCGTAGCGGATTACGTCATTTTGTTGAAGGAGATCTTTGATTTCGGGCTCATCCAGGCATTCCTCCAGAACAATGCCGAGTCGTTCCGTGTCCTGTTCGACGGTCTGCACGGTGTCACGGGTCCTTACGCGCGCGCCATCTTCATCGAGCAGCTCGGTCTCCCTGAGACTGCGATCCAGAACTGTGTCCCATTGCCCGATTTTGGCGGTGGACATCCCGACCCTAATTTGACGTATGCGCATTCGCTCGTCGAGGTCGTGGAGAAAAACGGGATCCAGTTTGGTGCTGCGAGCGATGGGGATGGTGACAGAAACATGATCTATGGCAAGAGCGCGTTCGTCACCCCGTCAGACTCGGTTGCCATCATTGCGGACTGGGCAGACGTCATTCCTTACTTTAAGGAGGGAGGCGTGAAAGGTTTAGCCCGTAGTATGCCGACGAGCAAAGCCATCGACCTTGTTGCACAGAAAAAGGGCCTTGAGTACTTTGAGGTGCCCACTGGTGGGTCGTTTGCTTGGCATGCGCTCGACTGATTGAACAAGTTTTCTGGCAGGCTGGAAGTTCTTTGGAAACTTGATGGACGCGGGACGCCTCTCTATCTGCGGTGAGGAATCTTTCGGAACAGGCTCAGATCATATCCGTGAAAAGGACGGACTGTGGGCAATTGTCGGCAAGTATGGCTCACTCCGTGTTTCGGCGGTAGCTCACATGTGTGGGATCGGAAGCATGGCTGAACATTCTTGCGGCCGCTAACAAGGAATCGCCTAATAAGCTCATTGGCATTAATGAACTTCTCCAGAAGCACTATGCCAAGTATGGCCGTTCGTTCTTTAGCCGCTATGATTATGAGGAGGTCTCCTCGGAGGGTGCCCATAAGTTGGTCGCGCAGCTGAACGAAGCTATCAAGACCTCTTCGTTCGCGAACACGACCCACCGCTCGAAGAGCACAGGCCAAGATTACAAGATCGCCTCCGTTTCCAACTTTTCGTACACCGATCCCATCGATAAAAGCGTCAGCGCGAACCAGGGCCAGGTCGTGTTGTTCGATGACGGCTCGAGAGTGGTGTTCCGGCTTAGCGGCACAGGTAGCGCCGGTGCCACGGTGAGGATGTACGTCGAGCGATACGTCGGACCGGATGCAGGCGAGAAGGAGTTAAGTAGGGCGACTGCGGAGGGTCTCAAGGGACTCATCGAGGTGGCACTAGAGCTGACGAAGCTCAAAGAGTTCTTGCAACGGGATGAACCTACCGTCATTACGGTACGCTATCGACCAGTCATTCCGCTCCATCACCGACTGACAGTGTGGTTCAGTAAATACGCCATAATAGAAAGGAGTGGCGTGTCTTTGTGGATACTTGATTTGTACGAATGGTGGAGCAATTAGAATGTCGCTTTCGGTTCGTGGTCGGGTGCAGGTGGGGCGAATCGAAGAAGCGTACCGGTCAGCTGGCGTGTTTTTATTTCCGACCAATCCCCATCGGACAGCTCGGTATCCACTCTGATCTGCAACCCTGGAGATCAGGAGAGTGGCCCAGAAGCTGTTCGTTTGGGTTTGCTGATACTATGCCAACGCCGAACAAACGAACACCTTGATTGCAGTGGAGCTGCGGGCATTACGCCCGACCCGAGGAGGAGGAATTTCCGCGTACACGAGTCCGCCTCGAGTGGACTTGCAAGTTGGGCATCGAACGGGCCGTGTTTGCAGAGCCATCACGAGGAAAAGGGTCATGAGATGCTATCAACCCTCAGGCGTCGGAAGGGCTTCTGAATAACTCAACGTATTTCTGGAACACATTGATTTATCAAGAAGCCCTCCTGTGACTCCGAGTCTCGAGTCCGCTTGCATTGGGGAGAAAGAGGCAAGCTCATGTCAGGCGACGGCCTCGGCGACCCAAGACCTTCATACACACAACCGGCAAGGGCGGTCCGCCGTAGTATCCACCACCACTGACCTTGTGGCAGCCGGGGCAGTGTCAATGGAGAGAACGCCGATACAAAACGTGAATATGAAATGACGGTTCAAACGTTCAGACATACATTACGCCGTGGACGTGCGAGTCGCCGACGTCACCTCCAAACGGCGCACGCTGACCGCGACAACGCTGGCGCAAATGAGAGTGGATGACTGTACGCCCACTTTGAAGTTCCTTACAGGTACACACGTCTCTGGATATGACGAGTTTCAGGTTTTCAGCGCGGGTTTGGACTTTTTTTCGGCTGCAAGAGACACGGCGTGAAGTGGTATCCGAGTCGGGTGGACTGATCTAGGCACTGTATCCTTTGGAGAAGAAGAGGACGTTGAGGAGTGTGCTATCCGGCGCGAGTTGGGCTATGCTAATGGGTAGTGCCTGAACACATGTTGCCGAACAGCGCCCGTCCCGGAAGTTTGTATGTATGTGAAACCATCGGACTCATCAAGTGACCTTAGGCGGTGCCTACCACTACAGTATCATACGATGACGCTGATTAGGCACATTTCAGCGCTCCGCCGTAACAGGCTGTAACGGACCAAAGGTTTGGTGAAGGAGGAAGAATGTTACCATTCGCGTCCGTCGAGTCTTCGTCTTCGTCTAACTCGGTCATGGGTGCTCCACTTGCTAAGCTAGTGCGGGCATGCTACTCAAGCGAATACGTATTCGTGCTGATGCAGCAAACTTGGACCAAACCAGGGTCCTCGGAATCACTAGCGCATGTATTTTTGTCTCTCTCTCCTGTTTGTTCCGCGACTAAATTCTGTCGACGGGGAAGTGATCTGACATCGATAAATGAATGCACCCCCTGCGTCGAATTTCCAAACACTGACGCCGAATAATATCTGCCACCGATTCGCGACAGGTTTGGACAGTGCTTGCCATCATGGACACACATCCAAAGTTGATGCAGTATAAATGGAGCTCGATTTCATTCCATGATGATTCCCCCATCCTTCCCTAGAACCCAGTGTCCCTTCATTCTTCTCGTCATCGATGAGCCTTCCGATGTACGCTCTTCTCGTCTGTGGCCTCTTGACTGTGATCCCGTTGGGCACTCTGGTCGGTGCTGAGAGCATCCCGTCTAGACCCCGCGGGCATCTCGCCAAGAGATACGCGCTCCAAGACTTGTATCAGGGAGACAATTTCTTCTCGCACGTATCTTGGTGGCCTCATGGCTCGTCGCCCGCGATCTGACCCCTCTTTCCAGACAATGGTACTTCTTTACCGGTTCGGATCCTACAAATGGCAATGTGAATTACCTGAGCGAAGATGATGCGAGGAATCAGGGACTTGCGTATGTGAATCAGGCAGACAATACAGTTGTCCTTGCCGTCGATTCCTCGAGTAACGTCCTCGTTGGGGGAAAACGCAATTCGTGAGGGGTCTTGTGTTTGTATCGCCACGTGTTGATGGACTGATGAGATCTTTGTAGAGTTCGCATCCAGTCGGAAAAGTCCTACACAGGCGGATTGTTCATCTTGGATGCAGTTGCAATGCCGACCGGCTGTGGCACATGGCCCAGCTTTTGGGTGAGTCGTCATCCTTGGTAGCCTGCGCGAGACCACGCAGCTAAACCCTTGCCGATTGCAGACCGTCGGGCCCAACTGGCCTTTGGCGGGGGAAATCGATATCGTCGAGGGTATCAATAATCAGCCCAACAATCAGATGACGCTGCACAGTGGGACGTCGAACCCCTGCACGATCAACACGAACAGCAAGGGCACGTTCACCGGTCACGTCCTTTCCGCGAATTGCTATAGCACCCAGAATGCCGACTCCGGATGTTCCATCGCCGACGCCGACACGAGTTCGTTTGGTTATGGTTTCAACGCTGTCCAGGGCGGCGTCTTTGCTTTCCTCTGGGACACGTCGGCCGGAATGTCCTTGTGGCGCTTCGCGCGCTCAGACATTCCCAAGGATATCACCAGCCAGGCTCCGAACCCCGGGAGCTGGGGTACGCCAGCAGGTTTTTGGAGCGCCAAGACGTGCGATATTGGCGATAACTTTTACGATCACACGTTGGTCTTCGATATCACCATCTGTGGAGGCTGGGCTGGGGGTGCTTATGCTAAATCCAATTGCCCGGGGACGTGCTCCGAAATTGTCGCGAATGCGACCAACTTTGCCAGTGAGTCGACCTGTGTCGTGTCGTCATTTTTGCTGACGTCGCTCTGGAGACGCGAAATGGGTGATCAATTCCCTCGCCGTTTATCAATGAACGACCGTACCGTGGAGTCACCCAGGTCACACGTGCGATTTATACCCTCAGTTAATATAAACATAGAGCATCGCGAAACAATCATTGCATCGCATCATGATACCTTGATCGCTGGTCAGATGTTTCCTGCAACCTTTTTATAATTTGACCCTTTGTTATATTGTTCTTCAAAGCCTGAGTCGGGACCTTTGCTTGTTAGTTATGTTAACGTACTCGGTGTACTTGTGCGATGTAAATATTTTCTCTTTTCTTTGTCGTGCGAGGGCGTAGCATACCCAGATAATGAACCACTGAGATCGGACTTGCTCGTGACCAGAGCGGCCCTTTCACGGTCATACACGAAGGCTTAGCGAAGACTTGACCAACTTGAAGTTCAATCATCACGTACGGCATCTTCCATTTATATCTTGCCCGTTGAACATCGACCGAGCACTCAGGAATGTCAGCGTGTACCCCAGTAAGCAATGGATGGAGGCAATGAGGACGACGGGGTGTGTGCACTCCGCCGATGCACTGAGCGACGCGTCACGAGTGGGGCCACCCCCGTCGAAGGGGGGGATCGTGAGGTAAGGAATGTCTAGACAGGTGGAGCCCAGGTGGCCGGAGGAAGGTGCGTGGAGGAGGGATGACGAAAGGCGGTGCCCAATACATGTCAACCTATGCTCCACGACTCCAATTTCCGCTCACTCTTCTATGAAAAATACACGAGGAGCCGCGGGCGGGGGGGCGTGAGGTATTTCGCCAGCGAAGCCCAGCGTTCTCGATGGCAGAAGGAGTGGTTCCGTTCCGCCATCGGAACGGTGGCTTTCGCGTGGCGAACTGGGAGTGCATTGGCAGACTACATGGGCGAGTACCGTATATACTTTTTGAGGCCCGAAGGCGTCCAGCGAAATGCGACGTGCCAACCTGAGTGATAATCAACTTGGGACACCTGCCAGTAGACTTGCTCCTACTCGACCCGGTCCTGGATGGATGCGTTTGCAAGATCCTGTGTCTTCGGCGTCTGAGCGGCGCGGAGGTGTATTGACGCAACAGCCGAGATAGCGTCCAGCGAGGAGGCTGCAAGGTCGTCGGGAACTCGTCGACCACAGCATCGGCCATCGCGTACGTGACCCGCGGTAAACATGTGGGTGCCTGAAGTTTCATTTATAGATCCGTAGCTAGGGGAGTCGGCGCCAAAATAGTGGCAGGTTCAAGTTGGCAATCCGCGCGACCCTGGGCCCTGTAAGGAGCGAGTCTTGGAGATGCTCGGATCGGAGATGAACTATGTTTCAGCTCAGATCGCCTCCATTGCAAGCTCATCGCGCTCAAGCAGTGTCGTGCAACTGGGTCGCCATCGACCTGGAAGCTTGAAACACGACAGATTTACGGCAGTGCTGGAGCGTCGTATGCAGGCAGCTCCATCATGACAGACACGAAGGAATATTGGGGTGGTTCACACAGTCCGACTGACGAAATAGGGAGTCGTGAGATAAAGAATCCCCTTGATCCACTGCCAGCGTGTTCTGTGCCGACCCAAAAGTCAAGAGGCTAAACTATCATCACCGATCTGTCTGGGTGTAGGTGCGTCGGAGATAGATGTTCCTGGAAAACACGTGTTGCTGTTCCTTAGCTGGCACTGATGGAGGCAACCGTTGTCGAACACAAAGTGAACATTTTCGAATGCGGACAAGGGACACGGCCACAGGGTGAGCCGATTGTTCCGTACGTTCTCTTTCGCTTCTTCGCGACCCCATTTGATGGCACAATAACGTTTATATCCATTTTGACCCACATATTAATGACACAAGGCAAGCGGCACCCAAGCCATACCATTCACAGCAGGACTATTGACCGTCCACATTGCGCAGTCGCGTGGTGGCAACAGCCCTCTCGGAAACCAACATAAGTGGCGGTCGGATTCATCTCTGATTTCCTCGTCTTTCCCTCTTTCCTTGATCAAGGTCCACTCTTTCCATCGTTAGCTGGCATACGATGCACGTTCTTTTCCTTGGCCTCTTAGCCGCTATTCCGCTAGGCACCCTGGTAGGTGCTCATAGAACCGCATCAAGGTCTCGTCACCGCAACATCGCCCGTCAAGCTGCCAACAAGACATACGTCCTCGAAGACTATTATCAGGCTGAGGACTTCTTCACGTATGTATATGTTCCGCATTGGCCGTGCCACGTGGTCTGACCCACTCTAGACAATGGTCATTCTTTACCGGCGCGGACCCTACGAGTGGCAATGTCAATTACTTGAGCATGCAGAACGCAACGAACGCAGGACTTGCTTATGTGGACGATTGCGACAACTCCACCGTCCTTGCCGTCGACTCCACGAGTAACGTCCCCGCTGGCGGAAACCGCAATTCGTGAGACTTTGCGCCAATTGTCTCATATATTGACCCGAGTGACCGATACTTGCAGTGTTCGCATTACATCGAACAAGAACTACACTGGTGGTTTGTTCATCCTGGATGCTGCCGCTATGCCAACTGGCTGCGGCACGTGGCCCAGCTTCTGGGTTCGTAGTTTGCCCATGGATTCGATGAATCTCGCAAATTCATTGTGTATTTGTTGACCACAGACCGTTGGAGGTGATTGGCCTCTGGCTGGGGAGATCGATATCGTGGAGGGCGTCAACAGCCAGACTCACAATCAGATGACGCTCCACAGTGGGACGTCGAACGCCTGTACGATCAGCAAGGCAAACGAAAGTGCGCTGGAAGCTTTCACTGGGAATGTCCTCGGCACGAATTGCTATAGCACACCGAGCGCCGATGCAGGGTGTGGCATCTCAGATCCTGAACCCACCTCGTTCGGTTATGGGTTTAACAATGCCAATGGAGGTGTCTACGCACTTTTGTGGGATACGCAGGCTGGCATATCGATGTGGCATTTTGCTCGTTCGGACATTCCTGCGGACGTCACCAGCCGGTCGCCCACACCTGCAAACTGGGGTACGCCAACAGGCTTTTGGAGTTCCCAGACGTGCGACATTGCTGCCAATTTCTACGAGCATGTGATGGTCATTGATACCACCATCTGCGGCAACTGGGCTGGGGGTGCTTATGGCAATTCTGGCTGCCCGGGGACGTGCGCCGAGATGGTTGCGAATGCGACCAACTTTGAGGGTGAGTTTGTCGGTCTTTGTTTGTCGTCGTCTGCTGACACTGCCATGGAGATGCGAAATGGGTAATCAACTCAATCGCCGTCTACCAAAGCCAATAAGCATTTGATCCTACGATTAGCATAATGACTTATCTTTATTACTGGGGTAGATTTAAATAACGCTTCACTGTTCAGTGTTCAGTCTGAATGCATTTCATTGAGAGTATATATGGCTGATGAGAAAGGAGAGAAATTCGCACGCACCCTTTCCTTCTGACCCTCTCGAGCCCAAATTCCCGCATGGATTCCCAGCCGCCGCCTGCAACACCGCTCCCGGTTTCCGACATCACAACGACACCCTGGCCAAGAAGGGCCATCAAGGTTTGCCGACAGTCCCTCGTTCAGTTCAGCTAACAGATCCCAATCCCAAAGGCTTGTGCGAGCTGCAGGTAATCTCGTATCTCTCATCTCGCTTAACCGCTCTCTGACCATCTCATCCATCAGGCGCGATAAAATTCGCTGCGACTGTGCAAGGTAAGCAGTCCGCGTGTTCTACACATCGTCTCGTCATTGAATCTGTCTTATCACTTAGGCCCTGTGGCGCATGTGTCAAGAAGGGGTACTCCATCGATCAATGCATTGACGGTTGCGAGAGCTGTCGCAAAGCTCGCATGCGATGTGAAGGTGGCAAACCATGTCAGCGTTGTCGAGAACTGGATCAGGAGTGTGTGGAGGAACAGATCACGACGGGAACCCGCTCCGATGTAGGGCCGCCCGTCCTTGTGCTTCGTAATCGCCAAAAGAGCGAGCGGGCCAAGTTAGCTTGTCAAAATTGTCGTCGGGACAACAAAAAGGTGCGTTATTTTTTGCGTGTGTCTTGGTCTGTGGATCGCTCGGGGTGTTTGTAGTGCGATGATCAGCGACCTTGTTCGCGATGTGTCGCGCGGGCAGAAGAATGTGTCCATGTCGGACGGGGACCGAAGCTCGTCAAGCTGCGTTGCGAAGGGTGTCGACAGGAAAATCGCAAATGTGAAGACGCTCGACCCTGCAAACAGTGCATCGAAAATGGGAGAGAGTGCGTGAACGTACAGAGGAAGGGAAGAGGACACGGGACACGGGTGAAAGCGGTCAGCTCATTCTGCTATTGTGATTTTGTATCGATGTGACTTGATATTACTACAGGCGTGTGCAACATGCAGGTGAGGATTTCGATGACCATTCTGATGAACCTAGTCTCATCTAGATCTAGACGTGATAAAGTACGCTGTGATGGCGTAAGGTAACGTGGCCGCCACCCCTAAATCGTGCTCCAGTGGATGAACTGCTGTATTTAGGCCATGCACGACATGCGCTCGGAAGGGGTACCAGTGCGTCGACCGTGTCTGTGCTACGTGCGCACAGCAGGGGATCGAGGGTGAATGCCCTCATCGGCAGGTGCAAGAAGCAGATGCGTCTGATGGAGATGGTTCAGTTCGCCGCAATGGTCAACCAACTTCCTTGGAAACGCCGGCTGCCATCCAACATGCTTTCATCTCTCACAATCCCCCGTTGCATATGCCCCCACATCCGCCTCAGGCCGGAATGGCACCAGCGATGTTCCCTTCTCACGTGTATGGACCGCCAACGTACCACATGCTAGCAACACAGCATCCCATTCATGGTCCTGGCGAGGGATCGTCGACGGGTTACACGCGCGCGCCGTATTACCCGGTCATTGATCCTCAGATTGATGTTGCACAGCCGAATGTATCATCCGAGCGATATGTCCCATCTTCTGTACAGCCTGGTGGCCCCTCGTAAGGGGGACCCATTTTCTCATAGAGCCATGTATTGTGTTATGTTGCCATGATAGCGGGGTTTGTATTCCGTACCTTGTCCTTATTTGGAGTGATATGTGTGGTTGTGGGTGCCCACACAGTCCAACTTTTGACCTGGCCCACGGACAGGACTTGACTGTCCTTGTTCTGTATCTCCTCATCACCGACCCCATACACTCCTTATCATGAGCGATCGCGCATCATCGCCCACTCCACCACCCGTCCCAACGTCGCAGTGAGTGTATACCTACTCGGTTCTCGTTCGATGCGAATATACCACAAGACAGACACACCAAACGGTGGCCACAGAGGTCCCCGTAAAAGAAGAGTCACCAAGTTCACCACCACCCACATCCACTGCCGCACCGAACACATCACCAACGCCCGCCGCCGCACCAATCCCATCCTCTGCCGCACCAAACACAAAGCCACCTTCGCCAGGCAGATGCCCCCGGACAACGGTCGCACAAAGACGCGCCATGCTCCGCGATGATCCACAGTGCGCAGAAGCAGAACCTCACCGAATCCTTTGTCGTATGTGTGGAAAATGGATCAAACTCTCGCA
>JBBPMO010000298.1:0-31641 GCA_038090315.1 Xanthoconium stramineum | reverse complement strand
TACATGACTATTGCATGACTGACCAGCCTACCTCGTTGTTACTTGTAATCTACTCCACTAAGGCACTGAATACATATAGTTAGGTCCTGATGAGAATTAATTTTTAAATTAAATTAATTAAATTCACATGCAGACCATGCCACAGCAGCAGTGGCATGATATGAGTAGGCATCACCCAGCAAGCCCTTGTTGTCAGCTCAAATATTTCAGACCCAAATAGAATTCACACTCTGATAGGATTCAAATTCAGATAATTTCTAATTTCTCTTATGGTTTGGTTGGAAGTGTAATGATAAGATATTTGCTTAGTCACATCCAAGCCAATGGGAAATTGATGAAAATGAGAATGACAAATCTGTCAAGAACTTATGCTATTTGTGTGTATATTTTTCAATTTCAATCTTGGCAAATCAAAATAAATAAAATTTTCAAATACACTCTTTCTTTCTAGACATCATCTTCTAAGTTTGATATGTCAAGGGTTAACTTGTCAAGGAATGACATTGTCAATCTTGCACGTTGTGTTATCCAGACAATGCAATGTGAATGGGAGGGATGCACTGTCACACTCAATAGTTGGGATACATTGGCAAAGGTGATTAGTTTGACATTTTTTTGTTTATCATGGTTGCCCTCCTTTGACAGGCAATATTACTTTCCCCAAGTGCTACCCAGAATCTTGCAGCACTTCTGTGCACTTGACCAAGTGGCTGGGTCTGTCTGCAGGATTACTAGATAGCCCTTGGGGGAGATGCCATTTACACATCACTGATTACTAACTTGCATGTTCTGGTTGCAGCATTCGCTTCGACACTGCTCCTGTGTAGTACAACATGTAAGCGGTATTTCTCTGCCTGTGTTCATGTCTCAGCGTGTTATCACAGGATGGAATGTATCAATGTTCATATTCTCGTTGCTCCGCTCGCCTTCATAGCTCATCAGCAGCATTGAAGATGCATGTTGAACTTAGTCACCTGTCTAGGGTAGCATTATCATGTCCAACCCGCGGTACGTGAAAGCCGCTGCGTTTGTTTGCCGCTTCGCTTAAATGTACCTCAAGATTGCAAGGAAGAATTCGTCCGCGTACAACAGCTTTCAGGGCACTTTGAACACGCACATCGCGAACTCCTCAATACACGTGTGTCTATAGATGCCTTCGCTCCACTTGCGGTTCTCGCACCCCCACATCATCTCCAACGGCCATCTCCACTCCCTCAGCACGAAATTCGAACGGATTCATTTCTGCCTTCTGTCTCGATGCCACCTATCCGTCGGGGACTTAGTCAGGGAAGCGGCTCCCAAAGTATTTCGCGCAAGTGGAGTCGGTTGAACGTACAAGACAATGAGAGCAATGCAAATCCTATCGAATTCTATGATCTCCCCTCCCTCGAACCACAGCATATCACATCACCCCGCGTTGTGGATATCGAGGTTCGAAGAAAACTACCGCTGTCGAGGCAGCCCTACCTATCTCGTCCCCAGCCGCGGATCTACCCGCCTATACGGTCCAGCTTTGGGCCCGAGCAGACTATCCTCTACTCGGCGTTTGAATCCATGATTGACAAGCTTGTTGCAGATGGGACTCTTGCACAGAAGAGAGGGATTTAGAGGAAACTTGTGCATTTGGTGGTTTTTTACTGTTTTGAACATACATACAGTATACCTTCCATGGGCGATCTGGCATACACAGGTCTTAATACACATCTTGTCATGATTATCTCTGACATTCAGAGCACTGGGCAGAAATCACATTCCCCTAGCAGTAGTTGATTTCTGTATCTACCAGTGCTGTTTTGTGAAGTGTGACTGATTGATTGACAGGGTCGACCATACTTCAGTAATGGCAACAGAGTATTTGGATTAACAGCAACCTGTGTCCAGATTACTTTGACGGTTGTTTGCCAATGGTGTCACAATGATGAACTCATATGGAGTGTGGCAGGAGTGCATGTTCATACATATGGTTGGTGCTTTTGCGAAGTATAACACTGGGATAGAGCTCTGCAGTGTAACTCCCACATAAAGTATCATAAAGCATTCCCGAGCGTTTTTTTTCATTGGGCATTGCCCTCGGCAAAGGTCAGCAAGTCCGAGTCACCCTGGTCGGTTACAGTCATAACACTGGTCACTGGTCAGATAGACGTCAACGATGACATGCAGGCGGGGGGCTTACCCGACACGGAACAATTTACCAGCAGCGGTGCCGAGGGCGACGTTGGTGCCGGCAAAATGGTGCACGGTCGTCTTTGACAACATGGCGTAGTACTCAATTTCCGATTTGCGCAGGGGTGGGCAGTTTCCGGCGATCAAGACGAGCTTGGCTATGAATGGGTATCGGAAGCGAAGAAGAAACGATCGTCAGCCCAAGGGACCTTCTCAGCCTCACGCTCCAGTCCCCGTGAGTTTATCGACTAGAACACTCACCCTTGCCACTACGCATCTGTTTCAATGCTGACTTGTACCCCAGAGAGTACTTGCCCGACTTCACGACAAGAGCGAGGCGAGATGCGATGGACTCCGTCGACTTGGAGGCTTTGGATTTCTTAGTAGGTGCCATCGAGTGTGACTTGTCTTGAGGATGGCTTTTGGTGGTGGACGAGACGTATTAATCAATTAAGTTTCATGCCGAAGATTGCCGATCAATAACTGTACAGTTACAACAAATTGTAAACTCCGCATCAAGTCCATAACCCCTGTAGCGAGAGCGGATACAGTTCTGAAGATTACAGCAACATAGGCGACATTTCTATGATAGCGCGCGGGCCCTTCTCGTCGTAATCTGATTTGGAGACAAAGTTTTTTGCTTGGGCATCGTTAAAGGAGATCTGGTTTGCAGGTTGTCAATAAGACAGAGAAAAATGGTAGCTTTGCATTGACCTTGGCGACAATGCTGGTTCCCAAGAATGCCGCAAGACCATCTCCCTTCTCTCGATACTCGGCGAAATACTCAGGAACGGTGACGACACGGATTGACCGTGGTTGAACATCATTATGTTGATCAGGATTACCAAGAATGAATGATGATAAACGTGACTGTAGGGCAGTACCAATTCCTTTCGACAAACAGTCAGACTAAGTGGAAGAAAACAGTAGAAAGTATACCCTTGACGCGGCCCGCTAGATCTCCAGTGACGAAAAGCCCTTGCCAAATGTACTGTCGCTGGTCAACATCAGCGTGTCCGACCGAATATCCAACTGTGTCCTGTAACGAGAGCGGTTGGTCCTCGGGTCCTATCTCGACTGCTTGAGGCAACGAATAGAGAAGCGAAGGATCGAAGAGTGGTTCACAGAACCGGTGTCGCTCCTTTCCCAACGTTATTGAGTGGCCGCGGAACTGCACTGTAATGAGATCTAGAGCCTCGATTTCTCTTGCGCGCGCTTGTTCTGCGGCAGACGCTTTTGCAGTCGCTTTCTTCTTTGTCCCAGCTTCAATTACAGCCTTTTCTTTCCCCGCAACGAGGACTGCGGCAATGTCTGTGACCCCCTCATCTTCTAGTACTTCCGCGATCTGACCATCTGATGGAACGCGAACGTGGCCATCAGTCCAGATGTGTTTGACAAGATCGAGGAGGAATGCTTGTATGGCTTCGGGATCTTTAGAGGAATCGGGAGGAGAGGCGGCGGCCATGACAGACTGGTTGGAGCGCAAGAGATTTGCAAGGTACTTTTCGCAGTCACCTATGCCCAAAGAAGTCGAGGACCGTGAAGAATGCACAATAAAACCGTCGTATATGGGTGTAATGTCGGTTTTCTCGTATCCTATATCGACGACGACACCGCTCAAATGTCCGGCCGCGTATATCTGCGTCATGGGCCGTTCCACGATAGCAAAGCTGGCCACATTGAAGCGCTCGAAGAAGATTTGACATATTCGTTCTTGAGAACTACGAGAGAGTCCAGGCGCGATGGAGAGTATGACTGGAGATTCATTCTGAGTACGTTTTATCTGAAGTCTGTTGAAAATGACATGTTTCCTGCATGCTTCAATGGTAAGAATGTGTGTTACGTAGACGTACGAATCGAAGTGCGTACCAGATAGCTTCAGCCTGAGTCCAATCATGGATATCACCATCTGCAAACGGCCATGATACAAGGATGTCTCGATCTGCTTCGAGCGCTTCATCGAGTTGAGCGCCAACAAGATAGTCGTTCACCTTTGCGGTGGAACTCGCGTGGAAGGGGAGTGAAGAAAGGCGGGTTGAGGATGCTGGCGGACGCCAGCAGTCACTACTTTCTCCAGGTCCGCTTGACTGTTTCCCATTTGTAACAGAACTAGACGACTGTTCCCCAATTGTCTGCTTCAAACCGACGCGTGCAGATATTTCCTGGAGACATTTGCTTTAGTGCAGAATGACGACTAGTCGGATGCAACGAACCACAGTTGGAGTCTTCAAAAGTTCGTGTATACCGAGGCCAGCCCGGACGACCGTTCTGCCTGTTTCTATGATGAGTATTGACGAGTCACGGAAACTGCTCATGGCCGCGAATAATAGGCGTCAGTAACAGCCACAGCCACCCATATATTGGTCATGGTCTGATTTATGGTTAAATATTCACCTCTTCCAGGTCCACCATGTCCGTGTCTACACGTCAACTTGCCAAGCTCTACTCTCCACTCGACGTTCCAGAGTCTGGAAGAGAGCCCTTCACCAACTATTCTCGGTGGAGGTTGCTGGTCAACGATGGTGGTCGCCATACTTGGCACTACATCAAAACAGACGAAGAGCGCGACAAGTGGCCTCAGAACCACGTAGACAAATACTGGCTGGGTCAGCCTCTTGTAAGTAACACCCGTTCACGCGTGTTATATGTTGAACCACGAATGACACGGTAGAACCTCCCCGACCTTCCAAAACCGGCGACAGCGCTTGAAGCCGCTCAGAACGGTTACACATTCTACAAGCACCTCCAGTCGCATGATGGACACTGGGCTGGGGAGTACGGTGGACCAATGTTTCTGTGCCCAGGACTTGTTATTGGGTCATACGCTGCTGGAATGGGGTTCAAAGAGGAAGAACGTCTCGAAATGATGCGCTACCTCATAAATCGGGCCCACCCTGAAGACGGAGGCTGGGGTCTGTGAGTATATAATCTCATGTTGGGGTGTACCGTATAACCGCAACCATCCCTAGACACATCGAAGGACACTCCACCGTGTTCGGAACTGCCCTCAACTATGTGGCTCTGCGGATCCTCGGCATGAATGCAGAACATCCAATCGCTGTCAAAGCAAGGGCTACCCTTCACAGACTAGGTAACTTTCCCATTCTGTGCGACCGTCATGCCGCGCTGACTGTCGTCAATCAGGTGGAGCAACAGGTGCCCCTTCTTGGGGAAAGTTTTGGTTGGCGATCCTCAATGTCTATGACTGGGAAGGATTAAATCCTATCCCTCCAGAGCTTTGGTGGGTTTGATGTCCTATATACTACTAGACGTTGCGCTGACCGTTTCTAGGCTCTTCCCTGAATGGGTCCCATTCCATCCCCACAAGTGGTGGATTCACACCCGCAACGTCTACATACCCATGAGTTACCTCTATGGGATACGCTTCAAGATGGAAGAGAACGACCTGATCCATTCCCTTCGCGAAGTACGCATCGTTGAAGTCCGCCATAGTCTTAAATTGACGTTTTGTCATCTTCAGGAACTATATACGACCGACTACCACCGGATATACTGGCCGGCACAGCGTAATAACATTGCCGCTGTCGACCTGTACTCTCCCCACAGCTCGATTCTCGATGCGATGAATGCCATATTGTCTGTTTACGAGGGCTGCGCCATCCCTGCTCTTCGAAAAGTTGCATTGGAGCGCACATACAAGCTCATCGTATATGAGGACGAAAATACGGAATACCAGACCATTGGGCCTGTCTCCAAGATGATGAACCTTTTGTGTCGGTTTGTCGTCGAGGGCCCCGATACAGAAGTATATCGTCAGCACGCCATCAAGCGTGCCGATTTCATGTGGCTTGGTGCGGAAGGCATGATGATGTGCGGGACGAACGGCAGTCAGCTTTGGGATATCGGATTCATCACGCAGGCGCTTGTGGAGACGGGTCTTGCGAAAGAGCCGCAAAACAAGGAAAGTTTGAGGATGGCCTTGGGATGGTTGGATGTCTGTCAAATCCGAGAAAACCCGAAGCATTATGAGAGGGCTTATCGTCACCGAACCAAGGGGGCTTGGCCTTTTAGTACTAAAGAACAAAGTTACACCGTAAGTGACTGCACGGGAGAAGGCCTCAAATCGGTCTTGTACCTACAAAACCAGGTAGAGTGCGTATCTTTGGTTGTCAGAAGATGGTTCCTCCGCTCAGCATGACCCATAGAGGAACGGAGAAGGTCATCTCGGATGATCGACTCTTTGACGCTGTGGATACACTGCTTTCGTTACAGAACGGCAATGGCGGTTATGCAAGCTACGAGCTTGTGAGAGGACCCAAATGGTTAGAGTGGCTCAATACGGCCGAAGTCTTTGGTATGGTGTGCTGGTTATAAATATCGCCGAACTAATTTTGATGTGCCACAGGGGATATCATGATCGAATTTTGTTATCCGGAGTGCACGACTTCCGTGATAACATCTCTGTCCATTTTCAGGAGGCATTACCCGAATTACCGAGCAATGGAGATTGAGTGAGTGTAGACGATTTCAGTCACCAGGACGATTTGAATGAACACTGTCAGGCGGACGATTACGGAGGCGATCAAATGGCTCCATGAAGTGCAGCAACCAGAAGGTGGTTGGGTCGGATCATGGGGAATCTGTTTCACTTATGCGACCCAATTTGCACTGGAAAGTTTGGCACTTGACGGGGAGTACTATGGGAACAGCCCTGCTGTTCGGCGTGCGTGCGATTTCCTACTTTCGAAACAGCGGGAGGACGGAGGTTGGGGAGAGAGCTACAAGGTCAACTATCTCTCTATTGTCATTCCACAGACACTGACCGCTGGCTTGTCATGCACTCTATTTACAGACCTGCGAACTGCGTCGCTGGGTTGAACACGAAAACACTCAGGTGGTGCAGACATGTTGGGCAGCCATGGCTCTCATGTATGCCAGGTACCCGAATGCAGAACCCATTGAGAAAGCGGTCGAGTTGGTAATGTCTCGACAACTTCCGGTGAGAAATGCGGATTGTGAAACATGATATGTGCTGAGATCTAGCGCAACAGGATGGATCGTGGCCGCAAGAAGCAATCGAGGGAGTATTCAACAAGAACTGCATGATCTCGTACCCCAACTTCAAATTCTCGTTTACAATATGGATGCTTGGAAAGGCATATTACTATCTTCGGGATCTGAAAGCTCGACAGGGTTAAAAAATGGACTAGTTTTGTAGCTACTCTTTAAAGTTGTGTGGGTAACTTGAGTACACATAAATGGTGTTTCCGGTATGTAATGAGATGAAACAATCGATGACGCGACATTGATGTGCTCGCAAGCCATTCTGGTTAAACCCGACATGACCGACCCAGCCAGCCAGACTTGCCAGTCTTTCTGCAAAGTATATATTCCCTTCGTCGATCCCCACCTCAAGCTCACCGTCCCCGTTAGCCATGGCTTCAACCCCAACAGTCTCCCGAGTAGCCTTTCTCGCATCTGATATCGTCCTCCATGTCCAGCCCTCTGATCCTGTGTTGTCTCCATTCGCCGAGTGCTACAAGGACCTCTCAGTCACATCCTCTCGTCGGCCCAGCGTTCACTCCGTCCCCGCAAGTGGGGACCCCGCTGTGTCCATACTCCGCCTTTCGTCTGGCGCGTCGCTAGCGTCGTTCACTTCCTCCGCTACGTCCCAAGTGATTCTCCGTTTCGTTCTACTTGCGACGGAGCTTTCTTCTCTCCCACTTGTCCTCCACTTTGCGGTCAAGGATGACCTGTCGGACGTCCTCCTTCTCCAGTCTGCGTTCCCCTTCTTCATGATTTCCTCTACGCCTCAGGACGCGCACGATAACGCCCTCCTTGCTTCTCGGCTTGCTCGCACGGAGAAAAAGGCGGTTATACACGTCTTTTATGAGCTAGCCGATGGTCCAGTCGTGAACATCGCTGAAGAGGATGTACAGCCATTCCTGCTTTCCGAAAAGGCCGCTCTCTCGAATGGAGCGACCATTCCCGACAACACCGATCGGGAGGATGATGTCATCCATAAGAGTCCCAGCGATCTGAAACGGGAAAGGCGCCCCCGTACGCCGGAGCCCACGTTTGCTCTCTGTCAGCTCTACGAATCCGCTGCGCTTTCCACCTCGACTCGCACGAGTCGTCCTTGCCTTCCTTTGAAGATCCACGGCGACAAGAATCCCAACACTGTTGTCTTCGTTCTTGGAAACATTCCCAGCATCCCAGAGATCGACGGTGTCTCGTTCGTTTCCGTTGGGCTACTTGCACCCCTCTCCCCTTCCCATATCTTGCGCGCCGTTCCCTCGTCAGCTTCTCGCGTGCTCGTACTTGAGCAGCTTCACCGTTCTAGCACCAAATGGACGCCGCTTTACCTTGACATCGCAGAGGCACTGCAGGAGCGCCGCGCGCATTCACAGGTTTCCGTTCTCAGTGTCTGGTTCACCGATGCTGAGCAAGTCAGCCCGCCCAATTTGCTCAGACTGGTTGATACCACGAACAATAATCCCTTCACATCCCCATTGCAACTCCAAAACGGAACGCTTTCCTCGCCACCCACTTCAGTCCCTCACGTTCCTAAGCACGAGTCTTCGTACACCAAGATCCTGTCTCACGTACTTGGTCAACGGTTAGAGATCTCAAACTCTCCTGATCTGACTTCTACACAAGGAGACATAGCTACCAACCCTGAGTATGCGCTGGGACGAATCCGAGGCCAGTTGGAACAGCGGGATCAACTCATTAGCTCTGTTCGGAATTTGATGGAGGTCCAGGAAATTAGTACTGAGTTGCACAGACTTCTCGCTCAGTGGTTGCAAGTCAAAGATGATGGCGCGAAGAGCCGTACTGTTGGGACCCAAGTAATTGCCGCGTTGGAATCTTCACGGCTTTCGAACGTACTCGTTGATCGCATCCTTGCATTAAAAGCATACCTCCCTTCGAAGTCCAGGTGGATACTTGGCTCAGATGCGTGGGCTTACGATCTTGGCTCGTCGGGTCTACACCATGCCATTGCCTCTGGTCTCGATATCAATATTCTTATCCTCGACACTTCACCGTATTCGGCCCGAAACGCAGCCGACCCACACCGTCGCAAACAAGATGTTGGCTTATATGGCATGAACCACGGAGACGTCTACGTTGCCAGTGTTGCTGTGTATTCTTCATACGCACAGGTCCTGCAGGCTGTTATGGAAGCTGACAAGCACAAAGGGCCATCTGTCATCCTCGCCTACCTCCCTTACCATGGGGAGAACTCTCCAGCGCTTGAACTGTTGAAGGAGACAAAACTTGCAGTTGATTCGGGTTACTGGCCCTTGTATCGCTGGGACCCCGTCAAGGAGGCTAAGGGCGAGGAACCTTTCACCCTCGACTCCGACGCTGTCAAGAACGACCTGCAGCAATTCCTTGACCGTAAGAACCACCTCTCTCAACTTGTTCGCTCCAAGCCTGAAATGGCTACCGAGCTCGTGGGTAGCTTGGGTGAGAGCGTCAAGGAGGCCCGGAGACGGAAAGCGCAGCAGGCCTACGATGATATGCTTGTCGCACTTGACGCACCACCCCTTCTTGTGCTATACGCTTCAGACGGAGGTACAGCAGAAAAGTACGCAAAGAAGCTGGTCCGTCGCGCCAAGGCAAGAGGAGCCTCGGCCACCATTGGGACTTTCGACTCGATGACCATCCAAAGCCTCGCACAAGAGGAATATGTCGCGTTCGTAACATCCACCGCTGGTCAGGGGGAACCACCCCAAAATGGACGCCAGCTTTTCAAAGCCTTGAACGCCGCTGCGCTTCGCAATGAAAAGCCCTTTTCCAAGCTGCGCTATACCGTCTTCGGCCTTGGTGATAGCCACTATTGGCCTCGACCTGAAGATGCTCATTATTACAACAAGCCCAGCAAGGACCTCGACTCGCGCCTAGAACAACTCGGTGGCGAGCGCTTTGTTGATCTCGGCCTAGGAGACGACCAGGACGCCGATGGGCCTGAAACCGGATACAATGTCTGGGAGTCGCAGGTTTGGAAGGCCCTTGGCGTCGATAGTATTCAGGTTACAGAAGCTGAGCCTGAGCCAATAACGAATGAGCATATCAAGGCAGCTTCTGAGTACCTTCGTGGTACCATCGCGGAGGGTTTGCAGGATACGACCACCGGAGCGCTTGCACCATCTGACACTCAACTTACCAAGTTCCACGGGATCTACCAGCAGGACGACCGGGACATTCGTGACGAGCGTGAGGCTCAAGGAGTCGAGCCAGCCTACAGCTTCATGATCCGTGTGCGCACCCCAGGTGGTGTTTGTACACCAGAGCAATGGTTGCAGATGGACCAAATTTCGGACGAACACGGCAACGGTTCGCTGAAGATCACCACGAGGTCCACTTTCCAGTTCCACGGCGTAATCAAGCGTCATTTGAAGCCCTCCATCCAGAAAATCAACCGAGTGTTGATGGATACCTTGGCTGCGTGTGGTGACGTTAATCGGTACGCTACACTGTCTCGTCGAAGCAACTGACATTGACGTCTTGCCAGTAATGTGATTTGCTCCGCCATTCCTTCGTTATCGGGGCTTCACCACAGTGTCTATGAGTTTTCCAAGCTCGTCAGCAATCATTTACTACCCAGAACGACTGCATACCATGAAATCTGGCTTGATAAGAAGTTGGTGGCCGGTGAAGCTGTTAAGGACTTTGAGCCATTGTACGGAGAGTTTTATCTGCCTCGTAAGGTCTGTATATTTCCTTGAGTGCCCAAGATCGGCTAGAGATTGAATCTTCCTCAGTTCAAAATTGCAGTCGCCGTCCCCCCTTACAACGATGTCGACGTCTTTGCCAATGACCTCGGCTTCATTGCTATCGTCGACGAAGATGGTGAACTGGAAGGCTTTAATGTCGCAGTTGGTGGTGGAATGGGTGTGACCCACGGCAATAAGAAGACGTACCCTCGCCTTGGTGATGTCATTGGGTTCTGCACTACTGAGCAAGGACCACTCGTAGCGGAGAAGGTCATGTTAACTCAGCGAGACAACGGGAACCGTGTCGAGTGAGTCATCATGTTTCTTTTGTGCACTCCATTGCTGATTTGCACCAACAGCCGAAAGGTGAAAACGATCATACTGCGTTTACGTGATGGAGATCCTGACCTCTAACACAGAACGCCCGCTTGAAGTATACAGTCGATCGTATGGGCCTTGATAATTTCAAGGCAGAAGTAGAAAACCGTCTCGGCTTCGAGCTCGCCCCAGCTCGTCCTTATTCCTTCGAGAGTAACCTTGATCATTTCGGGTGGACCGTCGGGGAAGACGGCAGGTACCACGTCACGATTTACATCGAGAATGGACGCGTTCAGGACGAGCCTGGACGGGAATTCAAGACAGGTCTTCGCGAGATCGCCAAAGTCCACAAGGGCACATTCCGTCTAACGTCGAACCAACATCTCATCATTTCTGAAATTCCTCACGAGGAGGTCCCAAGGATCAAGACGCTGCTCGCCGAGTACAAACTCGATAACCTCAACTATTCGGGATTGCGCCTCTCGGCTTCGGCTTGCGTGGCGTTCCCTACATGCGGCAAGCTATTCCTCCCTTTACTTACTACTTGTCATTAACGGCTGTGTAACCTAGGGCTTGCCATGGCTGAATCTGAGCGGGTGAGTTATCATTGCCGTCATCAATGAACACACATCTCAAAGACATTTCGCGCTGCTAGTACTTGCCGGTGCTCATAGACAAAGTGGAAAAGATATGCGAGGAGAATGGTCTGCGCAACGACTCCATCATCATGCGCATGACCGGTTGCCCGAACGGCTGCGCCAGACCCTACGTTGCCGGTATGTGGCGAGAGTTGCATCCTGCCGTTCCTTTTTTACTCACTTTCTGTAGAGGTGGCATTCGTCGGGAAGGCTCCGGGTAGCTACGCGATGCTGCTCGGTGGTGGCTACTACGGGCAACGACTCAACAAGATATACCGCGAGAGTGTGTCGGAGCCCGAGATTTTGGCTATCCTCCAGCCCATGATCAAGAGGTATGCGCTCGAACGCCACGAGGGCGAGCGCTTTGGCGATTTCGTGATTAGAGCTGGGTATATTGCACCAACTACAGAGGGTAAACTGTGGTACGACAGGATGGGAGGTGAAGGAGAATACAGGGAGATTGCAGCATGAGCGCGTGTATTTTGATATGGTGTACGATCTGGATGTATGTATGATTAAAATTAGCAGTACCGCTATTAGACGAACATAGGTCTTGAAGATTTCGATCATGCAGCAACGCCGGGGTGTCGCAGTACCTGAAGTCTCGCATGCGATCAAGTCATTTCCTCAATGTTTAGCCCTCTGTGAAAACTACCAAGTTGATCATAGGCGATGTTCCTAACTGGATACACTAGTTCCGAGATGGTATTCTGATATGAAAATAGCTTGACATGATATTGCAGATTGGGGTCATGTGCGGAGTTGCGCTAATTACGCCTTGGAGGCCCTCGCTTCCTGAAGTGTCTCCACCAATGCCTTTGAGACCTTGTCCATATCGCCTCGCTCGGTGTTGACGGCGCTGATACCCATGTGTCTTTGGGAAAACAACTGTCAGTGCCTGGGATAACTTGAATGTGCAGATGGAGAGACGTACCCAACACGGAAATACTTGTCTGTGAAAGGACGACGGGGTCAGCCTGGAGCGGAAAATAGCTACATCGTTCCCAACGCACCTTTGATAGCTGAGTGTATACCACCGGCGACTACAATGCCCCTCTGCAAAAGACGGGGTACGATGTCACTTGCACCAATTCCCTCGGGGTAGTAGAGCTGTTCGAGGGTGACAAACTGTGGGCACCCGCAGGACAAGGGAGATGATGAAATTGACTTACGGCGGTCATGCCATTCGCTGAGACCTCCTTACTCAAGGGAACATTCTTGAACCCAAGACCCTCTGCGAATTCCTTGAAGCGTCTACTCGCCTCGTTGTGTGCCTTGAATCGATCTTGAAGGGATAGAGGACCTTGGGTGATCTGAATGAGAGAGGCATGGTATGCGTATATGAGGTTGACGGGTGGGGTAGCAAAGTAGGCCGCAGTGTTGCGTTCGTATGCTTTCATGATAGGAAGCCACCTGAAAGCGGTGTTGAAAGGAGCGGGAAAAAGGGAGAATAGCAAGCTTACTTGCGCCAGCTAACATAGTATGCCCTCACGGGTGTCGATCTTTTCTCAAAAACCTAGATGGGGACGGGTCAGAAGGGGGTGAAGGAATGAAAGGGTTGTCATACGTTGAGAGCCTTCTGGCTTACTACGACTATGCTAAGACCGGGGGGAGCACTGAGACCCTTTTGAGTGCCTGTTAGCACGACGTCAAGGCCCCATTCATCCATCTGGATCTCCTCGCTGGCAACGGAACAAACAGCGTCGATCACGACCTGGAGGTGACAAATGGAGGTGCGGTCTCTGAGTGTTGGGTGTGACGCACCAGTGTCTCCGGTGAGACGCTCCTAACGAGTTCTGCAACGGCTTTGACATCCGATAGGACAGCTATCACACATATCAGCTAGTTGGCAATACAAGTTTACGAAGCAACGTGCCTGTTGAGGTATCGACATGGGTGATGGTAATGAGTTTGTACTTTTTCTGCTTGAGAGCGGCTTCGATGTCAGACAGCTTGACGGTTCCACCGACTTCGGACTTGAGTTGGTCGACCTTTGCGCCGTATGCCTGCAAACTAACGATCTCAAGGTTATTGCGGAGGTGTGGACACTGAGCGGCAAGACAAACCAGTCAGCGAACCCCTCGGCAAAGTAGCCACAATTCAAGACGAGAACATGCTCGTCCGGTTCGACGAGGTTAGCCGATACCTTTGAACGAGATCAAGCCAATAGCGCGAAAAGGTGGTGATGGAGTACGAACCTGATCCCAGCCCAAAGTGCCCGAACCCGAGATCAAAAAGGGCTGTGCATCCTTTGAATACAATATGCTCCTAGATCACGCGGATATGAACAAGGATGAATATGGACACTGAAAGGTGACGGACCTTGTCATGCGGATGCAATCGCCAAAGACGGCGGCGAAATCGGGCGACATGTGGGACATAGAGGGATGGGCATTTGCGTAGAGGACCTAGATGGGCCTGCGTGAAGGAAGGAGGCGCCGAGCACGGAAGGCCGACTGACCTCATCTGTGACCTCGATCGGGCCGGGGATGCTGGAGTCTAATGAGCAGGTGTTGGGGGATCGGTTGGAGGCGGGACTTACAGCAACAACCTTTGTGGATGAGCTGGGGATGGTCAGTGGATGTGTGTGGGTGATACGTACTTGTGCGGGTCCTGTGAGCGGGCGGTGTGAGTGCGGAGAGCGTGTGATAAGAAGCAGAGACTCTTACCTGTTCGAATTTGCGGGACATGTTTCTGAGATGGTGATTGACGAAGCCGAGTCTTGTCAGAGCGGAGGAGAAAGCGGACATGACGAAGGACAGGACTGATTCGATTCACATTATGATGCGACGGAACGACGGAACTGGCGTTCCGCTCTGCAGTGCAACTAGCGTCCAGCAATGATCCGTGTGCCCTCCCCATCAACGACCCCATTCGACTGCCCAACACCCGCCAATCCAGACATCGTCTTCTGCAGGTCTGTCCACTCTGATTCCCTTGGCAGCGCCATGTCTCCAATATCATACACATACAACTTCCCATCGCTCCCACCAAGCGCCGCCCGCCGCCCGTCTTTCCGATCCCACTCTACCTTGTTGATCGCACGCCCAGATCCCACGTTGGTAGACACCACAGGCACCTGCATGTCCGCTCAGTTCCAAATAGCACGCCAGTGCAAACCCGTGACTCGCCTCTGTGTCTGTATTCAGATTCCACAGGTCAAACTTGCCCGATCCGTCCACTGTCCCAAACAGTGCTGGGTGCGTCGGGTGCCACTTGACATCGTAGACATAGTCATCCGCCTCATCGAACGAGTAGATCGGTGCAACCGCTTGCACCGCCGTCGATGGTTTTGCAAGACTTTTGGCCCGCCATAGTTTCACCGTCCAGTCCACGCTAGCAGTCAGAAACAGATCAGAAAAGTCAACCGGTCCCACCAGCGGGTGGAAATGAAGGCCCATCACCGGCCCGGCATGCCCCTTGTAGATGTCATACTGATTCAGCCCCGCTTTTGCGCCGGCACGATCATAACGGTTCGCCTGATAAACATTACCCTCCTCAGTCCCCACCCAAAACGTCGTCGTTTCATTGTCGGGGAAATCGAGTGTGGTGACGGCCACTTCCCCCGTCTTGTTGTGCCCAGCGTGGATCAGCTCTAGCGTTTCCTATATAATGGATGTCTTAAATATGTCCCAAATCAAATATCGAGTAAGAGTTACCTGAGGTTGCGCAAGCATGTCAACCAGCCACGAGCAGACCGTCCCATCTGTACTGCTTGTGATCAGGTTGTGTGCGTTCTGTGTACCGACCATCTGCATCGCATACACAGGGTGGGTATGCCCAGCCGCAGACAATGGCGTCTTCAGCACTGGCAAATGTTTCGATCGCGTGTCCCACAGTAGTATTTGCCCCGAGTACGTGCCACCGAACACAAGATTGGAATGAAACGGTGAAAACGTAACCGACAAAACATCCGACTGTCATTCACGAGTCTATCAGCGCGATAGTGAAGCCATAAACGGTTTGCGAACCTGGGAATGGAATACGAATTCTGGTCTCTCCAACAAGTGCAGGTTCCAGACTGCAACGATACCATCGGGTTCGTTCAAAGCCGCTGGGTTCTTGTTGTACGATGCCACACTAAGCTCAGGGTACTGCAACCGTGTCAGGCATGGCACTTGCGTGTCACGGAATTCTGACCTTGGGTGACCAGTCAACGTCGGTTACCGAACGGTTCTTCCCATAGCGTTCGTCATAAAATGCACAGACGCGTTTTACTCGCTTGCCCTCCGAGTCGTCACTAAATGACAGTTATTACTTGAGAGCTTGGTACCATGTAGACTTACCCGTTTGTCTCAGTGCCTACGGTATAATCGCGAATGTAATCGTACCCGTCATTCAATGCCCGCTGGACAATCTTTGATGACTGCTCGACGAAATCAAGGAATTCGGGCGCAGTGAGAATGCTTGCTCGTTCCTCGTCAGTCAAATCTAGTGGAACACGTGAGCGTGGTCGTATAACTCGAACGTGTCTACCCCACCTCGGATTTCTTGCTCGATTTCTTTCTCGAGCTGTACGCTCTCTTCCTCTAGCTCTTTCTCCCGAGCGATGCGATCCGCTTCTAGCTCACGCTCGCGTTCGCGTAGTATTTGTTGCCGGATGTCTTCCTCGGATATGGAAGGTACTTCGGGCTCGACTGCCGTAGTTTGAACTTCTTTGTTATAGATCACCCGTTCCTATACTCTCGGCCATGTAAGATCGCGCACGCATCGTGGGCACGAAAGACACACCCGCTGGGGAAGCTCGAAGAGCTCTTGCTCCACGTCAATGAGATCTATAGACCGGGGAGTCAAAGTCCTGCAGAATCATTACAGCCCGTCCGTCAAAACGAAAATCCAACGAACGACATACCTTTCCATGACATGGTCCGTCGAAGACGCGACCATGGTCGCCCCCATACTGAGCCTGTCCGAGGCTACATCGCTTTGTCGACTGACACGGCCGGACGGTGATAAGGCCGAGCTTGAATGAAGTAGTGCGGATTGACGAGGCGGCGTGCCAGGCAGGGAAGACGAAGGCGTGACATCCCCAGTACTGTCGAAACCTCCTCTGTTCGTCCCGACGAGCGCGTTGACGAGGTCGTCGACATCGCGACGCGCGGCAGAGGATGAGCTTGCGACCTAGAGCGTCGAGGGTAAGACGCCATGAGGACAGAAGGGAGGGTTTACCTCAGACTGACGCCGTTCAGTTTCTGCGCGCTGTCTATCCGCCCTCGCCTTTCTCAGCTCTGCGAGTTTGGCACGTTTGGCCTCGATCTCTGCCCTCCGCTTGTCAGACATGGTGTCAAGAAACGCGACCGTGGAAAACTTGAGTAGTATATTTAAATTGGTATCCTCGATTCTTTACACTTGATAGCAGAACTAGCTACTCATATGTCGTCTATTTCTTTACATCACTCTAGACTCCACTGTCCGATAGCTTGCTTGATCACCTGGTCAACCTTCGTCCACAACCAACTGTAGGGCATTTGCCCAACGGTATAGGGATAACGTGGCACCGCGACCAATGAGGGAAAGTGTTCGAGCAGAAAATGCGCAACTCTTGTGACCGGTTCTTCGATAGGCGAGTTCGCGACCATCAGACTCGTGATAACCGTATTACGGATCAACGACTCGTCCTCCGACAGCGATGGGATGTTCCTTGCATCGATACAGAGTCCTATATCGCGCATCCTCGGGCATTGTGCAAGTAGTAACAGACCCCTCAGCGTTGGGAGTTGAAGAGAAGGAGGATAATCCCACGCAGCGAATGCGTTCAAGTAGAAGCTCTCCAGTTCAGGCCATACTTGGACCAGCCGAACGATTTCCTCGTCATTCAGTGTTATCGGATTCTTGATGTTGATATCGAGCTGGCGAAGATTAAAGGTCATCAGTGGGCTCAGAACTTGAAACTTGACAGGCTGCAAAGAAGATTCAGATTCATCCAAGCAGTTGGTGGCAAGCACAACCCGCTGGAGAGTTCTGCAACGCGTCGCTGAACAGAGAGCGGAGAGGAATTCATGAACAGTCTTAGGTGTGGGATCCACGTCAAAGTCGACGGTGACGTCTTCAAATGGTTGGTGCTCTGATCTTAGATATGTGGTGATGGAGGAAAGATCTTTGACGTGAAGCTCAAGGACGCGCAAGTTCTGGAAAAGAAGACCGTTGGAAGTTCTATGGGCAGCCAGCCTTCTCAGAGTATCCGGTTCGAGATTGGTAAGGTCGCCACTGAACTTTTTGAGATTCCGGGATTCAACAACCTGGATCAATCCCTCTTCATCAATGTGACCACAATCCAGAGCCTCCAAGTTTGGGGAGCGAGATATGGCACGTGAAATGGCGGTTGTCATGTGTGGAGAGCGACCTGAGCGGTCGATATAGAGTGTCTTGAGATCTGGCACAAAGTATGGTAGGATTCGAGGAATCCCAGAATGGAGGTATCATCCTCTTCTCCGAGCCGTATGTCAAGGTGAACAAGTGAAGGGCTGAGCAGCCAGCGGATCGAAGCGACCGATGTTTGCTCCTCGTGCACCCAACGAAGTTTGTGAAGGTTGGGCAGTAACAGTGTGGTACGAAACCACAAGGACCGTAAAATCTTCACAGACAGATCGTCGTTTTGAAGGGATAATTCTCGGACGCGAGGGGCGTAACGTAACACGACGTTCCACTCTTCTTCGTTGAATGGAGGCTGATCAGACAGGCCGTTAAGTGTGTGTGTCTTGAAAGGAGAACTTGAAATCTCATACCAATGCCCCATCCTCTGTAAAGTCGTACCAAGCTCTGGTAGGCAAACATAAGATAAAGGGGTCTAGATTCTGTAGCTTGCGCCAAAGGGCGTCGAGTGCAGGTTTGGAGAAAGCGCAGCAAGTTCTAGCAAGTGCCGCCAGAGCCCGCCGAGCGGGTTTGTCGGTGTTTTCGTCTAGTAAGCTTTCTATGCGCCATACTGTATCCTCTGCCAAGCAGTCGACGATGGAGCGGAGTACTTCAGAGATCAATATCGGATGGCGAATGATTCCTGTCAGTGTCTCTGGCACATGAAATTTGAAACCTAAAGTTAATTGCCTGCCAGTTAACATCAGGACCGCCACCCTAGCCCGATTTTCCCATGTGTAAAATTGCAAAGATGATGAACATCACACAACATTACGAATCTGGGCAATGTCATATAAGGGATTATAACATCTGCTCTAAACGATGAGCAAGCAATACCAGGCAGGTGACTATTGACACCATTCGCACAGAGGATAGAAACTGGCAAGGCTTTGACACTACTATTACACTAATCTCATTGTAGTAGTTACTGGCAATATCTCTTTCCCAGTTATCAGTGCTTTCTAAGGTTGTACAATATGTTGGATTGCTCCCCACGGGTTATAAGTGCTTGGGAGATGATGAAATTCTTCTGGCAGTGCGTAGGCGATGATTTGAAGGAAAGTGGATGAGTTCAAAGAAGTGGTGGGTAGAATAGATGGATGATCCAAGCAGGTCGTACTAGAAACGTGCCTCGAAGTCACTGTCCATAGAACCATCACTCACACCGCTATCACTGTCTTCATCAGCCTCGTCCTCGTCTCCCTCCGACCTCTCTTCATCAACATCAACATTCCCGTTGGTTTGAGACGTATGGCTGAAACAAGAGTATTCAATCTCATCTCCTTCGTTGTTGGCAGCCAAGTGGTCATCAACCAGTCCATGTACATGTCTTCTTAAGTGCACTGCGTCATGACCAACCCCAATTGCTGCGTAGCGCGCAAATATGTCTCGGTCAGCAAAACTGATTCTGTTAGCATACACAGAGTTAATTGAGCGAGTGAGAGCAAGCTCACATGTTTACATAGTATCTTGCCCAGTCATCAATTTCGTCAGGTTGTCTGGCTACTGATGTGCCACCTCGCAACAGTTGATTGGTTTGACCATCTACGAAAGCGGGAATAAGATGACACCCACGGATCACTAGTGAGGGATCCAAAAACCCGAAAGCAGGGCTATCTCTGTCCTCAGGCACGAATCCAATCTTTGGAAGCACGCACTGCTTGAAGCCCCACTTGAAGTCCGGATCAATCCCCAGCCAACGGACCCAGAGGACCTCCATCGTCTCCTTCGAGCCACTAACACCACCCGGACAGAAGCAGACGTCGACACGGAATGCTTTGAGCAATTGACAGTACCAAAAAGGATGACCCTCGGGTTCATCTTCCCTCAATAGTGTCATAAGGAAAGATTGGTGGTCTGTCCGTAAGCAATTGTGGGCCCTGCGAATATCGTAACTTGTGTAGTTGATGCGAAGCATTTTCGATTCCACAATTTGATTGGGGTTCAGGAAATGCAGGTCATTTTGCTGGTCGGGGGTAAACATGCGCTTGTCGTCATTGAAGTCCAGGTGGTGTAGTCTTGACAGTAGATGATCCTTTAGGCACGAGATGAAATCGGGCTAGGAGGTGTGTAAGCATGTATAGCACATACGCATCAGCCCAAGCTACTCGCCTTGATAGCTGGATCGCCAATGTGATCCGCGATGAACTGTGAAAGACTAAAGACATTGTCCTTCCGGGCTTGTGTTGCCATTGAGTGATGCAACGGCGGCGAAGGATCAAGGTCATCAGGTAATCAATCCTGCTCGTGTTGTCGCCTCAGGAGAGTATGATGACGCTCCTGCTTCGCGAATTGGTCGTTGACATCCTTCTTATTTGACAGTCCGTACATCTTCTTAATTTGGCGGTGCGCCAGCTCGCCCTGCCCCAACCTCCCAATCAGAGCGATGTTACCAGAGAAACAAATAAACCAGCAGTTTACTTACAACCTGAGTGGTGAATGAGTCAGTCGTCCCAAACATCTTGATTGTTGTGACGTAGTCTCCAAGAGCGTGGAACTTGTAGGTGTCGAGATTGAATTTTTTGGGAAGCAAGGCTGAACGTGCCTCTTTCTTCCTTCAGCCAGCATTGATCTTGGCCATTTCCCTCCTCTGCCACTGCGTAGCTTCCGTGGGTAATTCATGAGTCCGGAACGTGGTGCACATGGCTCGTTGAAAATGGCGGAGCTGATTGCCAAGGGACCGCAAGGACTGCTGGAGGAGTGTGAGCGAATCATCCGTGTGCATTCGAAACTTGGCCAACGCATGCCATTCGGAGAGTCGGAACAGGAGGTGTTGAATGCTTGAGTCATGTGCAGGGGGGAAGAGACCTTCAAACACGGGGATGGAACACTGCAGCGGAACATGTTGAGTACTGCCTATCAAAGACGAATCATCCAAAGGACGTGCCTGGAGTACTTGCTCAAAAAACCACGCTGGTCGCTGGCTCAGGTCGGCCACATCCGGAGGGAAACGGCGTATCGTGTCCAGACCGAACGAAGAAATTAGGGTGAACCTACCGGGGCATTTGTCAGTGACTGGATTGCCTAAGGGTTGTCAAACTCACCTGTGGTTGAGCGTGTTAATATTACGAGGATCGACAGTATATATTATTCGGAACAGATGTTTCACAACCGACTTGAGAACACCATACTCAAACTCGTGCATCAGATCTACAACCAACATCGGGTACAATTTGAATCCCAAGGGTGATAGTCGTTCGCAAAAAGAGTTCTGAGAGGTGCTGTGAGGTAGCTGCCAGAGACAAAGAGGATTCTTACCAGCGTTGGAACAAGAGATTGTTCTCTGAGAATGGTTTCTGCTGTTGTACCCTTCAAGGGCTGGCCAAGCACATAGATCGCATGTCGCGCAAGTTTAATCTTATCCTGTAAGTAGGTTCTGGCCCGGGACAATCTGGCAGTAAGGTCTCTGAGAAATCCGGTGCGATAGAACATTGAGCTGGGTATCAAGCAACAGGGACAGGGGCAATTGCCTTTGTCCCGAATGGTGGCAAGGATAACCCTTCGAAGCAATCAGTATCTCGTCGTCAAGCACGCACAAAGCACTCACTTTTCTGGATAGTCAGCTGAATAAGTAAAAATTCTGGGGTATACTCTCCTGGTGATCCCGTCGAAGCATTTCACGACAATTCCATTTTTGTACGCCTCGACGAACTCATCGTCGAGCAATATCCTCCAGATCGCATGAACAAGTTCTCGTTTACAGTGGGTGAGAAGGTCGCGGTTGTCTTTCTTGCCGGTTATCAAGGATAAAAGGTTCTTAATGGACTGTGGAAGCTAAGCGACTGGATGTGACCTTGCAATTGGGCTAGAAAAAAGCATTCCAACTTACAGAGGGGATAAACGCAATTGGATGACAGCACCCAGATTCTGGGTTGGATTGAGCATATTTGGAGAGGTTGCCGAAGAAAAGATAAATGGGCCATGCAGATGCATGCCCAAACTGTGCGAGTCGAGTCGAATCAGACCAGAACATCAGGCCAGCAATCACCCTTTCCAACTTGCAGCCATCGTCTCTTCTCTGCTTCATTATCTCGTCATGGGCTTGGTTCCACGCGTCCGAGGTGTACAGTTCGTCGTAAACGCGCTGCTCGTGGCCAGTGACTAGGGTTCACCACGGGTATACCCCCGGGTACCGGAGACTGACCCGTACCCGTACCCGTGACGGGTCAGTACCCGCGCCACGGGTACGGGTTAGAGCACGGGTAGAGAAAGGCAGACCCGCAGGCAGACCCGTCACGGGTCTACCCGCGGGTTCATCGATTGTAGTATGAAGTACGTATGCAAGTAGGCTAAGAGTTTAAATCAATGGAATCCCAATTCTCCTGAAGCTTTCCCTCATCCCCAACTACATCTGGCAACGCAGACACCTTTTGAGCATCTTCAGACTTGATGAGATTCAAAAGGCTCCAGGCCCCGAGGCAAAGGAGCGCGCGAGTCGATTGGCTTGAAAGGCGAGACCGGACATGGGATAAAAGGAGGCGTCCACGGCTGAATAGCCGCTCGATATCAATTGACGTTGCTAGAACAGATTGATTAGTAGTCGATCCATGTTGAGTAGATACTGCTTACCTGGTATTGTGAGATAGTCGAGGGCCATTCGATGCAAGGCTGGATACGAGGCACGACGCTCGTACCACCACTTGAGAGCATCGGTGACATATTCAACGTCTGTGGAGAGATAACGGTCGAGTTCAGAACCTAAATCAGTAGATTTGGGCGGTGCGAGCGCTGGTAAGTAGTCAAAGAAGTTGTCGTCCTGTCAGTAAAGGCAGTCAGTAAAACATGTGTATACATGGCGATCGCTCACCTCTGTCTTCGGCTGAGGACGGTCTGTATCATCTTGAGACTCATCGTGTTCATCGCCGAAACGCGCAGCGTATGATTCGAACTCTTCACGTACTAGCTGCTCCGCTGTGTCAATCCACTCGTTTTCCCATTTGGCTAGCTTGAAGTACGAGAGTTTATGGCGGGGATGAAGGACTGATTGTATTTAGCATACAACATTAGAAATTAGAAGCTTCTCACCCATTGCGATACGGTAAACGTCAGAATCGTCGGTGAGTTGATAATAGCGGTTGAGTGTATGCCTTGCTGTTCTGAGTGCGGCGCGGACGGCGGGAGTGAATGTCTTCTTGTCAACTGACGCGGTAGTGAGGACCTGGTCTATGTGGTCCATGATGGGAATGACGGTCGGGAGGTTGGGAAAGTCCCGCGAGAAGAACAACGTTGCGTGCTTGAGGATCTGAGCGTGCCGTGCGTGAGTGTCGTTTATGTAAGTTTGGTCAACACGCTGTTTCATACCTTCAAGACGTCGTGAAGCTGCTGCACGAGCTTCCATTCCTCATTTTTCAACTCGAACTTCCTCAGTTCGAGGTCTCGGTGCTGGTTCATCGTATCGATCGCTTTTCGATGACTCAGCGCATACCTCAACAGGTCGAAAGTCGAGTTCCAACGATGCGCCACATCTCGCGGCAAGAGGGTAACAACTTCGTCCAATTCCTTCAAGATTTCCTTCCAAGCCGGCAGAAGCTTGGTGGACGAATTGATGATCTTGAACGCAAGCTTACGAAGCTTCAAGTAATCAGCACCGTGGTGAGTTTGGCAACTCTAGCACTTACTTTGACGAGCGCTAACTTCACCGGTAGAATGGCATCCACGAGCTGCTCACGTTCAGCCTCGCTCAAGTCCTCAAGCTCATCTATCCAACCCTCGTCTTCAACCTCAATGTCATCGTCTCCTTCGTTCTCCTCCAAGTATATTCCACCACCGGTATCGCCCGATCCATCAAGTTCTTCAAGTTCTTCATCCATCGCTGCCAGTTCGTCCACGATGGTACATTTAACCTTCCCGTCAACTACCCCATCGAGTCCTACGTCCGCCTCCTTCTTACTCATGTCAAACTGCTGGATGAGCGACTTGGCTACAAGGTTCACAACGTGCAGGAAGCAGCGCGTGCGACTTGCTGCACCACCGAATGTGGACAGTCTGTACCCGAGCTCTTCAATCATAATGTTGTTATTTGCGGTGCTGTCACAAGTGATGCTCAAGACCTATATGAGTCAACAACGGGTGAGTGATTTTGGGTTATCTCGTACCTTATCCCTAATCCCAAAATCGTCTAGTATCCTTTCAAACACATTTGCAAGCTCGTCACCTGTGTGCGACTCATTTTCCTCGCTCAGATGAACCACGCATTAGAAAGTAAGTGTCTCACCTTTGGTACTTCCACAACGTCTAAGGGAAACGACAGCAGCACCCCGTTGTGCTCTAGGTGCACTGCAACTGCCACGAATGCGCGGTGGTTTGGAGATGTCCAAGCGTCGGTTGTAAAATTGAGCCGGCCGTCGTATTCCTGGTGAGATCAGCTTATGATCTGTAGCATTGGACGTCCACGCTTACCTTCAACATCTTAGCAATCCGTTGTCGTGTGCGCACGAAAACCTGCTTCACATCCCGAGACACGGTCTGAGGAGAAGGTATGTAATATTCCGGTCGTCCCGTTTTCATCAATGACACGAATGCGCGATCCTTGACAATCTGAAACGGGCGCAGATTCTCAGCGACCCATCTGACTATCTCCGCACTTGAGCACACCGTGGAGTCAGCTGATGGGATCCACAAAAATACTAAGAACTCACCGTGTTTCGGCACGTGTATGTTGCCTGTGACTATAGGTCACCTGTCCTTTCCCCTTTCACTCAAATGCCATCACGATGGATCCGTTTCGTTGGATATTTTTGACTACTTTGGTGCGTGCTTCATTCGCGTTCTTGGTATTATCAGCGACCTCAAGTGGCTCGACCCCCCAGCACATCTTTACATGCTTGCGCATGTTGCCTGTCGATCGGGCATCCTTGGTATCCAGGTATCTCCGCACCTTCGCCTTGCATCCTCGTGCACTACATGCAAACTCATGGATTCGGCAGTCATCAATGACACGGATGGTCGGAACCAGATCAAAGAACGCATACACTGGTGATGTCCATTCCTTTTGTAGCCACGCTGCAACAGGATTTAAACTTTCTTGTTTCATTAGAAGTATGATGGACGGACCTAACTCTGCCTCGGGTGTCTCTATCTCAGGATTAACCTCCTCAATGTCAGACTCCGAGTTGGAGGCACTACTATCCTCGGGGACATCTACCACTTCAACTTGTACCCTTGGAGCCTTTTGTGCAGGACGTTTGGTGGCCGAAGATTCATCCTCGGTGGCACGGGCATTCAGGTCACCATTTGCCTTGGACGTTTTTGCCCACTTTGCGCCTGTCGCCATCAATGTGTTGGCATCACCTGGTCGTGGTCTTTTGTGGTTTGCTGCTGCACGTTCGTTTGCCGCAATCCTTGCCTTCTCTGTCATCTTTGGGGTTCGCTTTACCGCTGTCACTGGGTTCTTGGTGGCCATTGGAAAGGGTATGAAGAATTTTTCGTCCTGTGCTGATGTTTTCAATCTGCGCTGAGCCGACAGAAAACCATGTGGACAGGAACATTGTAGTAGATCCCCATTTGTGTACCCACGATAGTCCTATGTACATGCCCTATGATATACAAGAACTCAATTTGCCACCTTGAAAGTCAAAACCCGTGCTGCGGGTACGGGTATGAGTGCGGGTTGGCATGGCTGTACCCGTACCCGTACCTGCGCGATACCCGTCACATGACCCGCACGGGTTACCTGTACCCGTGGTATACCCTACCAGTGACAGGAGATTTCCAGAGCCTTTTAAATGGTGTGAGATGGAAGCTCTTGGACGATGCCTCTGCAAATATCGCTCGCACGACATCGAGGATTGGCCTGTAGTGGAGACTGTCCACAGAGAATGTCAGCCCATTCCCTTCCTTCTTCTTCTCCCTGGTAGGTACTGAAATCTCGACGGTGGTATGTTTCCACCTGTCGATTCCGAATACGTCTTCAGGTGGGATCGACTTCTCAGCAGCGTCGAACCGTGCTGCCTCCCTGGAGGTGTCAAACCTGGACAAGTCTGCAATGTTGAAGTCGGGGGCTTGGAGGACCTCATGGACTAGTCGAGTAACCTCTGAATTGGACTTGAGACTGCTCCCTGTGGTTTTCCACAACATGAGATGCCAAATCGACATATTAGACCAGGGCCAAGGCGGGGAGTAGTCACTACGCTCAGACCGGCCCTCTGTAGAGCTAGAGATGATGGAGTGAGTTGGCTGAGACAGCTCATCCGTGGAGAGGAACGAGTCGGGATCATGCGATGGGCGATGGCGGTAAGTACGCGCGATGCCAAACCTGTTAAACTGCGTCGTAAAGGAATCCCACACATGCAAAAACACATGTGGGATAATGGATGAGGAGGCCAGCTGGGAAGCGACCGCAGGCAACGAAGGCTCAGGCAGCAAGTTGCGAAACCTTGCAGGTAGTCGCTGATTACGAGGAAGAAGGGGTTGTTCAGGGTTCGCGATCTCCAGGATATTGTGTGTCAGTTGCAAGGAAGGTTCGGCAGGTACGTTGTGTGTAGGCTGTGGCAGGGCGGGAGCTTCTTGAATATTGGCTCGCGGTGGATTACTCGAAGTTCCCTGAAGGAAGTATGAGTTCAGGCAATCAAAAAATCTCAACGATTAAGGCCTCACCTCACTGGCCAATGCAGCAGTCCCTGTATTCGAGCACCCCTCAGGGATCATTTGCATAACACCCTGCAAACTAAGTGAGATGCATGCCTCCGAAGAATTCACGACACAAACTTGGGGCCCAGCGGCGCCCAATCTGACCTGCTTGTTTGGAGGCTCTTCCGTGATGAGAAACGTGGTGTTTGCTCGTGCAAGACGCTCAGCTTGTGCTCGACTGTAGAGTTCACATGTGGACCGATGCTGCGTCAGCCCCCTCTGGGATCCGAAGGTGCGAGGACAGTCGGATTGGCACCTGAAGTTAGAGGCCATCAGTAGGGAACGGCGCACTCAAGTCACAACGGAGAGAATCCTAGCTCGAAAGTGGAGAGATGACAGGGAAGGTCCTGCCCGGGAGTGTGTATGGGTGTTTCAGCATGGTGTCAGAGACCCAATGTTTCGATGTCAAAGGCAACGCGGAGAGAGCGTGGCATGCAGGGTCCCAGTCCATTGTTCTGGTATGAAACAAAACGTTCAGAGCGTGTTGGAATCAAAAGGACTCTCACTCACCGCAAGTCTACAGTGGGTATGATTCAAAAGCTGGAAGGGTTGGCGGTTGTGGTTCGAGGGCGGGGGGGTTGTGACCTCAGGGATTAACAAGGGGAATCATGTTTTACATACCCAGAGGAGCGAATGAAACAAGGCAATAATTCGGGGGACACGTCGCACAGTGAAAGCGGAAGTGGAGACAGATATATACATAAATCAACGGCAAGGAAGAGTCCTCATTACATTGCGCCTACAACATCACGTAAACTGTGGTACTCCAGCGGAAATTGATGGGGAAGGAGAGGGGGACGGCCGAAATGATTGAAGAAGGTCTGGACGTAAAAATGGCACGCGTGTGATGCGAGTTCATAGGCCTGGGCGCATGTGGGTTCAGTCAAAGGAAAGGAAGCAATGGAGGGGTGTGGATTCGGCCAGGTAGAGAGGAACAGACAGAAGGAGCGGAGAACACGTTTATTATCAGGAAAAGAGTCTGTCAAGCCAAGATCGCCAGCCCTGGTTGGCAATGCCTCCGACCATAGCACAATACCTGAACTGCCAGGGAAAAGAGTGTGTATGAAGCTGAGACGCTCCGCACAATATTCTGCCCAAAGGTGAGGATTGAGTGCTTGATCGAGGGTGCACAACTCGTAGCGCCAGCCAATCTCGTAGACCTCCCACAAGATGGCCTGGATGAGACGAGGAGGCAGATTGGTGAGCGACGCAATTGTAATATACCTCCTGCGCCATTCCACCTCTTCTTTCAGGGCAAAAGAGGAGGAGCCTTGCGTCATGGCCGAGGCCACCTCACCAAAGATTTCCAACGCGCTCAACTTACGACCCTTGGCAGAACCGTGGCCTCTGCTGCTCATCAGCGCCGCTTCGAGCTCATCCCTGGATGGTACACCATGAAGAATTTCCCTCCACTGTTGGGGAGAAGGGAACCGAGGGGGGGGGTCGTGATCAAGCCGACTAATCCATAGCAGACGGATGGCGAGCCAGTTGGTCATGAAGCACTGGCGGCGCTCAGGTGACTGTCCTGAGATGAGGAGGGCCGGTTCTGGGACGCGATACCCAGGATCCACCAAGCCCCTCACCCTGGATTTGTCTTTGTCCACATGCTTCATGGCATTTTTCCAGATGATGAACGATAGCGGCATTTCGGGCATGAGGAGGTCTTCCCACTTATCGCGATTTCCGGCGTGTGCGTCTTCAGAGCCCATTAATCATGCCTCATCGAAGAAGTAGATATCAATTACCTGGTTGCGGACGAGCGCGCTCTTTTTTTTGCGCTGCTCTCTTGGCCTGGGCTTGAGTGGGCACTTTACCCACTTTTGAGGAGACTTGTGGAGCGGAGGGTTGAGAGACACTATCCTGAGGACTGGGACCTCCGGAACCTGTGTAGCTGCGTCGCGTGTGGAGATGACGACTGAATCTGCCTGGTCCACGGTAGAGACAGTCAAAAGGATGTGGTCTGCCACCTTCGGAGTACGTGGAGCGAATAATTTCATCGGGAAACGTGAACTTGACGTGCCTCTCGACGTTAGTCTGAGAGGTAATCGTGTGACGGGGGCGAATCAGCCATACTGGCACACCCGCGTGGAAGAGTTCATTGCAGATTTTGGTACTTTGCGTAAAACACCCCATCCAGTGGGACCGAACAGGAAGTGGGGGACCAGTGGGGTAAGCGATGTGAGGTTGTATGTAGATGATGTAGTCGAGGAAGGCCAGGATGTCAAGGCAGTACTGTTGCGCTTGAGCCACGAAGACCACGATGTTGCGAAATGTCAGGGGATGGTTGAGTAGTAACATGATGTCAAGTCTCAATGACTGGAGCATCCTACTGACAATGTCTTGCTTATCTCCACGCATGTCCTTCCATTCTTTATAGCGCTCAGACGCAATCCAGCCCAAGGAGGCGACACCAGTCGCTTTTTCCATTTTCAATGTCCCGACCTGAAAGGCTGCATTGGGGAGGGGCACAAAGTCTTCGATCGTGGGGCGATACCACGCCCATGAAAGCGGGTCGGAGGAAGGGTAGTGCTCCTTTCGACGGATACAAATCGCATATCGGTACTCATCGCAGTACAACTGCGGCCATTGGAAGCAGTCTGCAATACCGAAATGCCCGTCCAATCGAGCGCGCAGTTCTTCTTCACCGTTGTGGGGTTCAGGAATAAAAGTCGCGTTTGGAGAGGTGTAGACAGTGGAACCATCACGCTCGCAAGCGATTGATTTGGCGTCCAAACTGTTGAATGTAGCTTGTGACGAGTGAGTTTTTTTAATATAAACATGGTGGGGAAGGACTTACGATCATGAGTGCGGGATTGAGGAGGAAAGCTCGAGGGGTGTGTGGTCATAGTTGGCGGGGGCGGGGGAGGACGAATGGAGCTGAGAGCATTTGTCATATTGGAGAGTAGGCATTTCAGATAAGGTACAGTACCTGTGTATACATAGCAAAATTGTATGCCGTGAAGAAGGGGTGGCACCGGAGCAATGAGAGAAGAAATCTTGAGGAGGTCCGGCGAGAGGAAGCTGAAACCACTTCAAAGGGTCTTCAACCCCACTGTCGCACGATACGAGGTGGTGATGGGGCGACCCTATGGACACAAAGTCCAAAAGCGTTCTCTGGGCAACACAGAGTCAACCACAGAGAAGGTCGAGGGGCACAAAGCCACCTCTGGGATGGGGGGGCGAACTTGAAGGCGTGCCAGGCGTCTGCGCGAGGGCTTCCGCGAAGGTGTTCGTTGGGCCGAGGTTGAGGACGGAGGACGAGCGTATCACTGTATCAGGGATTGGGGGGGCAAACTTGAAGAGGTGTGTCCGGGATCTGTGCAAGAGCTTCTGCGAGGACGTTCGTTGGGCCGATCGGGGTTGAGGACGGAGGACGAGCGAGACAGTGTGGCAGTGGCATGTTCGACGCGACTGAGTGGATGAGTAAGCATAATGAGACAAACAACATCAATCAATTCTCTTTCGATTACCAAGTATTACACTCCAGGTGACACCCAGGCCATACTCCCTCCGTCCTCAAGATCGGCGCTGCCACGCGCCATCGCACAAATGCCGGATGCGCCTCTTCAAGTTTGCCTACCCATCCCGGAGACAGTGACTCGCTCGTCCTCTGCCCTCAACCTCGGCCCAACGAACACCCTTGCAGAAGCCCTCGCTCAGACGCCGGACACGCTTTCAAGTTCGCCCCCCCCTCCCCCCTCCCAGAGGTGGCTTTGTGCCCCTCAATCTTCTCTGTGGTTGACTCTGTGTCGCCCAGAGAACGCTCTGGACTTTGTGTCCATAGGGTCGCCCCGTCGCCACCTCGTATCATGTGACAATGGGGTTGAAGACCCTTTGAAGCAGTTTCAACTTTCTCTCACCAGCTTTCCTCAAGATTTCTTCTCCTTGCTCCGGTGCCACCCCTTCTTTGCTCTACGGCATACAATTTTGCTACGGTATACACAGGTACTGCACTTTATCTGAAATGCCTTGTCACTAAGGCTAAGATTTCCTTACAGTGACGATTCTCATGCCCTGTTCCATAATCCACTGCTGGAGATCATCCAGCGTGGCTCTCTGAGCACTATCTTGTCATATCACTGTAAGCAACTGGCACGCTTCCTTGTAATCCAACACCCAATTATCAACACTGACTTCTTGGGTTCTTTGCTCCCCAAGCTGATAATTGCGGATGTTCGCAGCAATGGCGGCTGCCCCGAGTGCAAATAAATTATCGAATGCCTCGTGTGGCGCATTCACGTCAATGTGCACCCACAATTCCGGCTTGGATTCGAAGACCCGGTTTAAGATAAGTTGATGGAACGTTCTTGCAGTGAAATAATCCTCCCCCGGGGATGCTTGGAGGAATGACGATGTGTCCAGCAGAGCCTTGACCCTTTCGGCAACAGTAGGTTGCGACGGCTGGCCATACTGCGGTCGAAGGAGTGAGAGAGCGTACAAGAGCGAGATGTCCTTCCAAGGATGCAGGAGCTCATTGATACGTCGTACGACATCTTTTCGCATCGACTTAGGTTGCTCAATCTCTGCGCCTCCCCCCACACTCTTAATTCCTTGTTTTATGGCACCCTTGATCTTCCGATCACAGGCGTCACTGTTTTGGAAGATTTCCCCGCTTTGGACCAGCACCTTCACCAGCTCGTCGCAGGCGTGTCTGACTGCTCTAGTCTTCTCATCGTCGGTTAAGGTGGCGGTGGCTTGGGTGGTGGTGCGACAGGTTGAATGACGGGTGTTGCATCAGCAAAACACCTTTTTTGGAACAGCAGCCACAGGGCTGACAGCATCTTACAGCATGACAGCTCAGCAGTGTCACAGGTTGACAACCAGCTCCAGCTCGACAGTACATCACCAGGCACACACAG
>JBBPMO010000297.1:0-31733 GCA_038090315.1 Xanthoconium stramineum | reverse complement strand
TCGCCTGTTGAACTGCTGTTCAGTGGTAGAAGGCGAGAGTGAAGAAGCAACACACGTGTCTCAGAACCAGCACGATCGCGTGAAGCGCATCCGCCACGTCAAAGTTGTTCATACAGTGCGAGACTCGCGCTCCGAGGTCGTCGAGTAGCGCCAACAACTCTTCGTTTGTCGACAGCTTGCAAACTTCAAGGTCCAACGAACTCGTCGAAGCTCCCGAAAAGTCCAGGTGGGAAAATTGTCCCGAAAACAGTTCGAGAAACGAGATTGGATCGGAGGAGGTGGGGATTGCCTTCGCAGCTCGCCTCTTGATGGCGTTCGAGGTTATCCGGAGAAAGTAGTTCCCAAGCGAATTCCGTAACTCGTCTGCATGCTTCCGGAGTTGGTCTTCGGACCAATCTACAACACAGAATGTGACACCATGCAGCGACAGACCCCTACAAATACTCACCAACGTCATCCCGGAATCTCCCACCAACGCGCGCAAGGTAGAACCGAACAGCGTCTACACCAAAATCATCCATCGCAGCTATAGGATCAGCCACATTCCCGAGCGATTTCGACATTTTCTTTTGGCCCGCTGTCCAATGCGCATGCGTCAACAACGTCTTGGGCATCGGCAGGTTCATCCCCTTGAGAATCGCAGGGAGGTAAATCGCATGGAACCTGGCACCCATTCGAGATCAGCAGACACATCCACAACGCAGGCCCGGACGTACCGAACAATGTCTTTACCGACGACCTGAACGTCTGGGGGCCACACCGCCGTCCCGGCCGACGGATACCCCACCCCACTCAAATACACCAACAACGCATCAAACCAGACGTACACCGTCTGGCTCTCGTCCCCAGGCACCGGAATTCCCCACCCAATTCTCTCCCTCGGTCTCGATATCGACAAGTCTTCGAGCGGCCCCGCCAAGTCTTGCATCACCGCGTTGTGGTACACGTCCGGGTGCACACCGCGCGACGCGTGCCCCTGTTCAGCCTTGGCGTTGCGCTCAGCGGCGGAGGTGTAGTGCGCGATGAGGTCCTCGCGGAATTTGGATAGTCTGAGTTTGTAGTTGACTTCGCTGGACCATTCTACGACGGAACCCGTCTCGGTCGATATTTTGGTGTTGGGACGGGTGGGGTGAGACGTGACGCGGGAGGACGGATAGAAGCACTCGTCGGTAGTGGAGTAGTACCCCTCGTAGGTATCTTTGTAGATGAGTCCCTGGTCTGCGAGTGCACGCTGCACGGCACACGGATAAGGAACAGCGAGCAGACACTGTCAACGAGGCTTACCCAGACATGTTCGACGGTGTCCCGATGCGCTCGTTGCGTCGTACGCATAAACACGGTCCCACTAATATTCGCCCTCTCACCCAGTTTCTACGCGCAGAGCGTTACATCGACCACGACACAAACAAAAGAAAAAACACACACGAAACTCGGCAGAGATGGCGTCGCACCATGCCAGCGGATCGACGCCCCTGGCCTCGGCCGCCTGCTGCATCTTGAGCCCATGCTCGTCTGTCCCGGTGAGGAAGACCACCGGGCGCGCGGGGTTCAGGATGCGCTGGAACCGTGCGATGATGTCCGCGGTGAGGAGCGAGTGGAGGTGGCCGATGTGCGGGCCTGGTGCGCGTAGAGTGAGCGTGAACGTGAGCGATTGGGTACGGCGGACAAGGGCGGGCGGGGCTCACGCGCGTTGGGGTAGAATATGGGCGTGGTGACATAAAAGGGTTTGGAGGTGCTCTGCGTCGCGACGGGTCTCGAGAACGCAAAGGGCGAGCTGCGAATTCTGCAGCGGAGCACTCTCCAGGTGAACATTCCACAAGTGAGAGACAAAAGTCAGACCCCGGCTAATTATCCATTTCAAGCCATTTACCCCTGAGGCTTTCTACACCAATCCTGCATCGAAAGCTACTTGTTTGTGCATACTGTGGGTTTCAACTTCAACGTCCGTTATCATTCACAGAAGATGCATCTGAATCACGCGCTCAAAACACAAGAAATCCCTTTGGTCTTTGCGATTGCTCTGCCGATGTGGTAACTCTGGCCAGAATATGTCGCGCATCCAAAGAACCAGCACTGGATGATGTACTCTGGGAGGAGGTAGACGACCTATGCCCTCTAGGACAGTCTATCAGATACGGCCCATGACAAAGAAAACCGGTCAACCATGACAAAACCGCAAGCCCCGCAAAAACAGCTAACGCGTGATAATCATGAAAGCGTCGATCGATACCATGAAAGGATATGTCCATGGCACACCGTCGTACAGTACTATGATCAACACCACCACCAGATGGGCGCGATTGGGGCCACGGTGGTTGTCAGCCTCGAATGTCCGCAAGAAACGACTGGCAACTAGGGAATAGTGAGTACCTGGAGAGACAATGAATGGAATACTGACGAGGGGCCTAGAGTTGAGCGAGGTCCAGCCCACCTCTGGAACAACAATCAAAATCGATGGTCGATATAACATATGGTCGGTCGCGTTTCTCGCTGATGGGAAGTACGTGGTGGGTGGTGACGAGAAAGGAAAGATTCGACGTGGGCGAGTTAAAGATGGCATGGAGGTGGATGCGCCAATGGATGCGGGGGGCGGTGTTTACAATATTGCGGTGTCGCGAGATGGAAAGTGGATCATCAGTGGGACAAGTCAATGGCTGGTGCAGGTGTGGAACGCGGAGGCGGGAAAAACGTGAGCGAGTTCAGGGGACACAACCATTGGGTGCAGGCAGTGGACGTGTCGCCAGACGCGACGAGGATCGCGAGCGGGTCGGGTGACGGGATTGTGCACGTCTGGTCGCTTTCGACTGGCCAACGACTGCTCGGGCGATGGGTGTACACTGTCAAGTTCTCACCCAACGGGCGCTTCATCGCCACTGCGACTCAAGAGTTCTTCCGGATCTACGCTAGTCGGGACGGCAGCCTTGTCGTCAACGTTCCAATTGAAGTCCCACCCTTGCTCAACCACTCCTTCGCCTGGTCAAGCAATAGCAAACACCTGTTTGCTGTATCTTTCGGCAAGATCATCTGTCTCGACGCCTCCACTGGTGCGACGTTTTCTCAATGGTCCATTCACGGCGACAAATACAACCGCATTGCACTGGCAAGCAATGGCGTATTCATCGCAGCCTCTTCCGGGTCATCAGTCTCGTTCTGGGATGCTACGACATACAAGCAGATCGGACCCGTCATCGAGCACACAGCTGATGTCAACCGAGATCTCGATGTTTGGCGAAGGTTCCTTGAGCCCGGGGTTGGACTTGATCAAGTCCCTACACTCAAAGAAGGTTTGGGTCGCCGAATGCCAGCTCTGAGTGGGGCGAGAACGAAGATATGCACGCGTTCGTTTCTTCCCATGCGGACCAGTCCTCCGGATAATTATAATGTTTGACTGTGGTTCGTTGCCAACCACGAAAAGCGTCGTGGCAACGGGCTTGTCATACCCAGGACACAAACCTTGGTATTCTAATTACATCTCTGCTTACAATCAATCGATCTCTGGCAAATGACACAACCTCCGAGTCAAACAAGAATAGAGTTCACGATCCATACATCACTTCGCCTAATGAATGTTGGATAGCCTCCTTGGTGATGTGTCCACGAGGAGTAATGTCACAGGGGAAGGTATTTGGGTGACTGATTGTAAATCCATTGAATCGGAAAACAAGAACATGGGATATGCCATTGGTACTCACTGTGTAATCCCGTTCGCAAACGTTGCCTCGAACTCAATGTCGTTTCCATCCGCATCTTTGACAGCATTGAAATCCAGCGTGGCCAGCAAAGTTGCAATCCCAATCCAGAGGGATGCATCCGCGGCGTGTCGGCCTGGAAAAGGTAAAGGGTAAATCATCCATGGTGAGGGAATATTGTGTCTTACCTGGGCATTTCCTCCTTCCGAATCCAAATACGAAATCAGCGGGGTCGTCATCGTTCAGTATTCCTTCAGAATTCAAAAACCGTTCAGGAGTGAATGCATCTGGATCCGGATAGCGGGCTTCGTCACGCGTCATCGCCCTGTGGAATAATGTATTCAGCATTCACCTACAATGACAAGTGAGCGACGATTTCTCATACCAAGTATTTGCAAAGACAGTTGCCCCTGTGGAACGATTGATCGCCGTAAGTCATTTCCGCGCACATTGACGACGTACCGCTAGGTATGTAATAACCCTTATACATGTCATCACTAATAACAGCATGCGGTACTGATTCTCATTAGGTTGTACCGAGAACGTTAGTAATTCGAGTGAACTCACCTACAGGGACAATAGGTTCCCACCTCAGCGTTTCCCGTATGATTGCATCCACATAAGGCAGCAACGGTCTGTCTTCATACTCGGGAAGCCTGTTAGTCCCAATTGCCGCGTCGATTTCCCCTTGGGCACGTTTCCAGATCCGCGGGTTCTTGACCATCGCAAGTGTGAAAGTCATCAACGCCGAACTTGTCTGTCGGTCCCATGAATGACAAATCTCTCATCAACGATGAACCACAGACCGTTTCCGCAGCACCTGGAGGGCACAGAGAGTGAGGAACTGTCAGATTCTTGTTGGTGCACTCTTACCAAGAAAGGCTGTGAACGATGCGTCTTTGAGAGCATTCTCATATTCAGTACGTTGCGAGCAGTCCATTCTTTCCATACGCCGGATGTGATCAAAAACCATTGTATCTGCTACAACGTCTTCTGCTGCCTCCTGCAGACGCTAGTTGTAAGCGTCATCCCCTTCCGACAGATCAGGTGAAGTTTACCATGCGCCTCTGAACCAGCTGGTATGGTGTCTCGGTTGCATTGGTGCCCAACGCATGAGCCGCGCTTGCTTCACGTCTGATCCGAGATAAGCCAGGAATCCATTCAGGCACAATCAACACTGTCCGAATATGAAAGTGAATGAAGTCAACAGTAATATCCGAAGATCTTACGGAACGGGAAAGCTTTGAGGAGGACTGCCTTCTCAGGGGTGAGTGCCGGCAGGGAAGCTTTGCAGAAGTCATCCATAACTTTTACCATAGGGTCGCCCCGAAGCTTGGGCTCGTAGTCATACACGGCGGACATGGCCACCGCGGCGGCAAACCTAGGCGAGGTGAACACCGTTCGGATAGGAACAAACGGAGTGATGGGTATTCTCACGTTGAATAGTAAAAGTAGTATTCTTTCCCATCATCAATGACGTTAAGGACTATCTGGCGCGCTCGGCGGAGTTGCATCGGGCGAAAGGCGATGGCGGCCACGGCCCGAAACGTCTGGTGGATGATACGTCGAGCCAACCTCCAATGGGGCCCATAACGGGTAAGAGCAATGTCACCTCCATGTCCGTACCTGCCGAGCAGCCAATTTTATCATTCATGATCTGCACACCACATTAAACTTAAAAGTACTCACGGTTCGAGAGTTGCGAGGAATGGGCGGTCAGAGTATATCTGTGATCGTTTCTCGAGCAGCTCGATTGCATCTGAGCGAGAGTTTAAGATGATCACGTCCGAGTCCAGCAGTCGGGCGTACATCACGTCGCCTGACAACCTTCAGGAAAAACCCCCATGGTCCCGCACCCCACTCACCATATTTCGCGCGCCATGCTGTATATGTCAACCAGGGTTCTTGCGCGTTAATAGAGAGGGCGCTTCCTAACACAGGGAGTGGGGTAGGACCAGGGGGAAGGGGGAGTCCCTGCCTCTTGGTGCGATTGCGAATGAACCGTCGAAGGACATCCAAAGTCACGAGTGCGGATAGAACGAGCGCCGAGAGCTTAATGGCTGAAGGTTGCGAGGCAGAAGCTGGCCACTCCATGGGAGAACGAAGGCTTGTCTCCCTGCGAGAGCCTGCCATCTTATATCCCATGGGCCGAAGAGGCTCTTACGTGAAATGGGGGGGCCGTCACCGAAGGTGACAACCTGGGTCCATTTGCGAGATGGGTGTTGTACATGTGTTACCTGTTACCTTGAAGAAGCGTCACGAAAGATTATTACAGCAGGGAAAAAAGAGTTCCGGGAACGGGGAACTGCGACCACGAATATATAAGGTAATCCGCCAGAAGAGCGGTCATTGTGGTGTGCGGTGAAGATGATGACCAATGTAGAACAACGTAGAACGCTGGATGTACGTCTCACTCGTATGGTATGCAGAGCTTTATTAGTATATGCTGCGCAGATTGAGTCTTGTCATCAGTATCGTCACGTCTTGGTATAACGCGCAATGTACGCGCAAGTCAACTTTAACGGAGAGAAAGAAGGATCGGGGGGACTTGGACACTCAACTCACTCATCAATCATGGTAAGCACGTTTAAGGATGTGGGCTGTACCATTCCTCAGGGTTATTGTGGCGCTGACCTACATCCGGTGTCTCTCAAACAAGACAGATCGTCAAAAAGATGAGTATATAAGCACCTTAGTTCTACTTAGTGACTTACTCAGTATTCTACAGGTTTTAGCCCTATCCAATACAAACACCATCGGAGAGGACAGGTTCCTTGAGATCAGAATTGGACTTATCAAGTCCCTACACTCGAAGAAGGTTTTGGGTCGCCCAATGCCAACTCCAGGAGGGGCGAGAATGAGAATAAGTACCAATAAGTTGACTAGCATGTCGTCCACGAGCTGGGAGGACCAGAGGGACGGCATCTATGCACGCGTTCGTTTCTTCCCATGTGGGCCAGTCCTCCGGATAATTATAATGTTTGACTGTAGCTTGTTGCTGCGATGACACGGTCACAAAATAGTCACCAGTCATGAAAAGCGTCACAGTTAGCTTGTTACACCCAGGACACAAACCTTGGTATTCTGAATACATCTCTGCTTACAATCAATTGACCTCTAGCAAATTACACAACCTCCGAGTCAAACGAGAATAGAGCTCACGATCCATACATCACTTCGCCTAAAGAATGTTGGATAGCCTCCCTGGTGATGTGTCCACGAGGAGTAATGTTACAAGGGAAGGCAATTGGGTGACTGATTGTAAGTTTATTGAGTCGGAAAACGAGAACGTGGAATGTTTCATTAGTACTCACCGTGTAATCCCATTCGCAAACGTTGCCTCGAACTCAATGTCGCCTCCATCCGCATCTTTGACAGCATTGAAATCCAGCGTGGCCAGCAAAGTTGCAATCCCAATCCAGAGGGATGCATCCGCGGTGTATCGGCCTGGAAAGGGTAAAGCATAAATCATCCATGGCGAGGGAATACTGTGTCTTACCTGGGCATTTCCTCCTCCCGAATCCAAATACAAAATCGGCGGGATCGTCATCGTTCAGCATTCCTTCAGAATTCAAAAACCGTTCAGGAGTGAATACCTCTGGATCCGGATAGCGGGCTTCGTCACGCGTCATCGCCCTGTGGAACAATGTATTTAACATTCACCTGCCATGATAAGTGAGCGACGATTGCTCATACCAAGTATTTGCAACGACAGTTGCCCCTGTGGAACGACTGATCACCGTAAGTCATTTCCGCATACACTTACGACGTACCGCTAGGTATGTAATAACCCTTGTATGTGTCATCACTAATAACAGCATGCGGTACTGATTCTCATTAGGTTGTACCGAGAACGTTAGTAATTCGAGTAAACTCACCCATGGGAATAATTGGTCCCCACCTCAGCGTTTCCCGTATGATCGCATCCACATAAGGCAGCAACGGTCTGTCTTCATACTCGGGAAGCCTGTTAATCCCAATTGCTGCGTCGATTTCCGCTTGAGCACGTTTCCAGATCCGCGGATTCTTGACCATTGCAAGTGTGAAAGTCATCAATGTCGAACTTGTCTGTCGGTCCCATGAGTGACGCATCTCTCATGAACGATGAACTACAGACCGTTTCCGCAGCACCTGGAGGGCACAGAGAGTGAGGAACTGTCAGGTTCGTGTCAGTGCACTCTTACCAAGAAAGGCTGTGAACGACGCGTCTTTGAGAGCGTTCTCATATTCAGTACGTTGCGAGCCGTCCATTTTTTCCATACGTCGGATGTGATCAAAAACCATTGTATCTGCTACAACGTCCTCTGTTGCCTCCTGCAGACGCTAGTTGTAAGCGTCATCCCTCCCAACAGATCAGGTGAAGTTTACCATGCGTTTCTGAACCAGCTGGTATGGTGCCTCGGTTGCATTGGTGCCCAACGCATAAGCCGCGCTTGCTTCACGTCTGATCCGAGATAATCCAGGAATCCATTCAGGCACAATCAACACTTTCCAAAAATGAATGTGAAACACCCAACAGTAATATCCGAGGAACTTACGGAACGGGAAAGCTTTGAGGAGGACTGCATTCTCAGGTGTAAGCGCCGGCAGGGAAGCCTTGCAAAAGTCGTCCATAACTTTTACCATAGGATCTCCCCGAAGCTTGGGCTCGTAGTCATACACGGCGGACATGGCCACCGCAGCGGCAAACCTAGACAAAGTGAACACCATTCGAATACTGTATGATGGGTATTCTTACGTTGAATAGTAAAAGGAATATTCTTTCGAATCATCAATGACGTTAAGGGCTATCTGGCGGGCTCGGCGGAGCTGCATTGGGCGAAAGGCGATAGCGGCCACAGCCCGAAACGTCTGGTGGATGATACGCCGAGCCAACCTCCAATGGGGCCCATAACGGGCAAGAGCAATGTCACCACCATGTCCGTAACTACCGAGTAACCATTTTTATTATCCATGGTCTGCACACCACATTGAATTTGTAAGTACTCACGGTTCGAGAGTTGCGATGAACGGGCGGTCAGAGTATATTTGCGATCGTTTCTCGAGCAGCTCGATTGCGTCCGAGCGAGAGTTTAAGATGATCACGTCCGAGTCCAGCAGCCGGGCATACATCACGTCCCCTGACAACCTTCAGGAATAACCACCATGGTCCCGCACCCCACTCACCGTATTTCACGCGCCATGCTGTATATGTCAACCAGGGTTCTTGCGCGTTAATAGAGAGAGCGCTGCCCAACACAGGGAGTGGGGTAGGACCAGGGGGAAGGGGGAATCCCTGCCTCTTGATGCGATTGCGAATGAACCGTCGAAGGACATCTAAAGTCACGAGTGCTGATATAACGAGCGCTGAGAGCTTGATAACTGAAGTTTGTGAGGCAGAAGCGGGCCACTCCATGGGAGAACGAAGGCTTGTTTCCCTCAGGCTGTGAGAGCCTACCATCTTATATCCCTTGAGCCGAAGAGGCTCTTACGTGGCATCAATCATGCATGCAGCAAGGAATTGACACCAGCCACGTCCGAGGCTCGGAGAAGCAGGGCGCCCTACGTAATATAAAACAGCAAGACAATGCCAGGAACGAAGTCATGGCTCGTCACGCGGCGTGACCTGAGAAAGTGCGTCTTCCCCGGCGCCTTGACCTGGTTCATTCTCTGAAAGTAAATAAGGAAGGGACAGCCGTGTCGCATGAAACGTACCGGAGGGTCAACGAACCAGGCCGTTTCCCATTCATCTTCTTTCCACCTCCGCATTACGAATGAGCTTGTTTATGGTGACACGCCAGTCCGCCAGTGCCGGAAGGCAAGATTCGAGAGAAGGGGGACTCTTGGTATCGTCGGTGGAGCCCGTGAAACCACACCAACCATCTGAATCTGGGCATCGATGGCAGGCGGAGTGTTCGCTTTCAGGAAGAACTGCGAAAGCGTACCGTCAGCAGGCAGGGCTCGAGCGTTCCATACGTTCACAGTGTTGGACGCACTCGAGTATGGCCAATCGTTTTGTATGATAGAGATCAGCTCCGGAATGTCGGCTTTGAAATATTCGGGACTGGGGTAGAGTTCTTGTTCTCCATTTTCTGCAGCAATGAGGGCTTGACCGCCCAGAACCGACGTGAGCAACGAGAGCGTGTCGGGCTTGCCCCACTGCAGCCTGTGGTTCAAGAGGTAGTTGACTACAATGTGCATGTTAACTTAGAGCGCGTCTCCTCTGTTACATAAAATTCATCCACGCACTGACAGTCATTGCTTTTTGATTCCAAAGGCCCACTCGCCATCATATCTGCGCTGCAGTTGTTGTTACCTTCTCATGTCGCCCAATAAAGGGTATCACTGGATGGCACTGCCCTGCTGAGTGTCCCCATCGAGGACATTCCCAAGCACTTGCATCCCAGCTACGAGAATGCCAGCTTCTGCAGCGCTCAAATCCCTCCGCGTCTTCGATGTCAACTATGCATACCTAGACAGCGGCCCACCTATATCCTCCAACTACACAACATGGGTGTTCGTTCATGGGTTGGGCTTCAATGGAGGTTCGCTCGATCATTTCGAGTTGCCCCTGGTTATACTGATGCTTGCGGTCGATCTCGATGACTTCGCTGGCTTTGCGTACTAGCTGTCTTCAAGAAACTTCTCCCCCTCGCGCACGCACACAATCTCCGCGTCGTCAGCATCTACAGACGTGGATACTCTCCTTCCAGTGGCTTTCGAGACGACGAACTAGCAGGGATAGGTTTTAGAAAAAAGATCGAAGAGGCGGAGCCCTTTTTCCGAGCGCAGGGCGCTGAAATCGCAACGTTCCTCGTCAACTTTGCGACTGAGCAGCACATTCCAGTGGCAGATCCTGAGAGTCCCAACACTGGCGGGATCGCTCTCATCGGCTGGTCTCTCGGAGGGATACACGTGCTGGCGCTGTTGGCCTATCTCGACGCGCTGCCAGGGAATACTCAGTCAATTCTTCAGAAATACCTCCACACTGTATTATGTCACGGTGAGGTTGTCGTTTGTCTCATCACACAAGTACTACGTACCCACATGCGCTTCCTTTCAGATGCAAGTGCAATCGCGCTCGGCATTCCCAATACACCCAAACACAGCATCAGTCTATGGTCAGAGACGGACGTTCGCAAACGCTTCGACGCCTTTTTCGACTGGGCGTCTGCACACTACATCCACAAGAGTGTCATGTCGGAAAACCTTGACGACCTCGAGTTCAACAATCCGTCCTCGGACATCCCGCATTCATTCGATGCGCTCTCCTATACGCAGCGCGCCGAGTATACAGATATAAAGGCATTTTCACCTGATGGTTGTGACGGGAAACTCCTGTTTTGTGACACCACTGCGTTCGCTGTGCTCACCCGGCGTGCTTTATTTGATAAAGCCTGCGCTGAGAAGTCGCCCAATGTGCGCGTACGATTCATGAGTGGTGGGACGAGTGCAGGGGCGTTGGTATGGGCTTTGTGGATGTTACGCGAGTATGTGGACAACCCCCCAGAGGTGCTCTATGGACGCAATGCAGAAAAGGCAAGGGATATCCAGTTCATAACCCACACAGAAGGAAACCACTTTATCTTTTGGGAGGACCCAGAGAAGGCTATTCAGCAGTTTACAGCTGCCATCAGTTTGTAAACACCGCAGCATACAGATTTGTTCGTTTTGTGGACCTAAGCCTAAATTACATAACTAGAATGTAGTCTCAGACCGAGCTTCATAAAGGATCCAATGGTTAAGTTACGAAGTGTGTAGTACCTGAATGCCGCGGCGCAAGGAATGGTCAGTCTCTTGTTTCACAAACATGGGTCCAGTGTCTCCAGGCATGCACTTTCAAGCGTGGTGCAGCTGCCATCAAGTTCTATGGACCTCACCTGATTCAAGTGCAGAAGGCTAACCAGCTCCAACAGCGTCGCTTCCCAAGACCAAGACCAGCCTCCACCAACGGCATTCGGACAAAGCCCTACCCGTCAAACCCAGAATCCTGCGACCCCTTAACGGCCCCCAGGTCTTGACCCGCAGAAGACCCACCAAGGCCAAAAGGGATTACGTCTTGATTTTCCCGAACCGTGTTAGGATGGACATCGTCGGCCCGGACATAGCCCAATGTAACATCGAGCTCGGAAAGGCACATCAAACACTCAGCAAATTGGACGATATTTTTCTTTCATAGTTTTGTTTTCCCGTCCATTCAAAATATTAGCACAAACCCCTCAGCCACGAAAAGCGTCATAGCTAGTGTCACACCAAGGACACAAATTCTTGGTATTCTGGGTACATCTCTGCTTACCATCGATTGACCCCTGGCTAAATACACGACCTCCGAGTCGAACGAGAATAGAGTTCACGATCCATACGTCACTTTGCCAAAGAATGTTGGATAGCCTCCCTAGTGACGTGTGCACGAGGAGTAATGTTACAAGGGAAGGGAATTGGGTGACTGATCGTAAATCCATTAAGTCGGAAAACAAGAACATGGAATGTACCATTGGTACTCACTGTGTAATTCCGTTCACAAACGTTGCTTTGAACTCAATGTCGTTTCCATCTGCATCTTTGACAGCATTGAAATCCAGCGTGGCCAATAGAGTTGCAATCCCAATCCAGAGGGATGCATCCGCGGTGTATCGGCCTGGAAAGCATACAGCGTAAATCATTCATGATGAGGGAATACTATGCCTTACCTGGACATTTCCTCCTCCCGAACCCGAATATGAAGTCGGCGGGGTTGTCATCCTTCAGTATTCCTTCAGGATTCAAAAACCGTTCGGGAGTGAATGCATCTGGATCTGGATAGCGGATTTCGTCATGTGACATCGCCCTGTGGAATAATATACTCAGGATTCACCCGCCATGATAAGTGAGCGACGATTGCTCATACCAAAGATTTGCAAAGACAGTTGCCCCTGTGGAACGATTGATCACCGCAAGTCTTCGCGCACATTGACGACGCACCGCTAGGTATGTGATAACCCTTGTATATGTCATCACTGACAACAGCATGCAGTGCTCGTTCTCGTTAAGTTGTACTGAAGGCGTTAGTAATTCGAGCAAACTCACCCACAGGAGTAGGTGGCTTCCACCTCAGCGTTTCCCGTATGATTGCATCTACATAAGGCAGCAACGGTCTGTCTTCATACTCGGGAAGCCTGTTAATCCCAATTGCTGCGTCGATTTCCGCTTGAGCGCGCTGCCAGATCCGCGGGTTCTTGACCATCGCAAGTGTGAAACTCATCAATGTCGAACTCGTCTGTCAGTCCCATGAGTGACACATCCCTCATGGACAATGGACTACAGACCGTTTCTCCAGCACCTAAACAGCACGGAGAGTGAGGAACTGCCGGTGATTCGTGTCAGTGCATACTTACCAAGAAGAGCTGTGAATGATGCGTCTTTGAGAGCATTCTCATATTCAGTACGTTGCGAGCCGCCCATTTTTTCCATACGTCGGATGTGATCAAAAACCATTGTACCCGCTACAACGTCTTCTGTTGCTTCCTGCAGACGCTAGTTGTAAGCGTCATCCCCTCGACAGATCAGGTGAAGTTTACCATGCGCTTCTGAACCAGCCGGTATGGTGTCTCGGCTGCATTGGTGCCCAACGCATGAGCTGCGCTTGCTTCACGTCTGATCCGAGATAAGCCAGGAATCCATTCAGGCACGACCAACACTTTCCGAGAATGAATGTGAATACAGTCAACAATAATATCCAAGGGCCTTACGGAACGGGAAAGCTTTGAGGAGGACTGCCTTCTCAGGTGTGAGCGCAGGCAGAGAAGCTTTGAAGAAGTCGTCCATAACTTTTACCATAGGGTCTCCCCGATGCTTGGGCTCGTAGTCATACACGGCTGACATGGCCACCGCAGCAGCAAACCTAGATGAAGCGAACATTATTCGAGTATGGGAACATGTGGGATGGGTACCCTCACGTCGAATAGTGAAAGGGGTATTCTTTCGGGTCATCAATGACATTAAGGACTATCTGGCGCGCTCGGTGGAGTTGCATTGGGCGAAAGGCGATAGCGGCATCAGCCCGGAACGTCTGATGGATGATACGCCGAGCCAGCCTCCAATGGGGCCCATAACGAGTAAGAGCAATGTCACCTCCATGTCCGTACCTGCCGAGTAGCCGATTTTATCACCCATCCATGATATGCACACCACATTAAACTTAAAAGTACTCACGGTTCGAGAGTTGCCATGAACGGGCGGTCAGAGTATATCTGTGACCGTTTCTCGAGCAGCTCGATTGCGGACGAGCGAGAGTTCAAGACGATCATGTCCGAGTCCAGCAGCCGGACGTACATCACGTCGCCTGACAACCTTTAGGGATAACTATCACGGCTCCGCACCCCACTCACCGTATTTTGCGCGCCATGCTGTATATGTCAACCAGGGTTCTTGCGCGTTCACAGAGAGGGCGCTGCCCAACACAGGGAGTGGGGTAGGACCAGGGGGAAGGGGGAGTCCCTGCCTCTTGATGCGGTTGTGAATGAACCGTCGAAGGACATCTAAAGTCACGAGTGCGGATAGAGCGAGCGCTGTGAGCTTAATGGCTGAAGGTTGCGGGGCAGAAGCGGGCCACTCCATGGAAGAATGAAGACTTGTCTTCCTGTAAGAGCCTACCATCTTATATCCCTTGAGCCGAGGCGACTCTCACGTGGCATCAATCATGACGCAGCAACGAGCTGATGTTGGATTTACAAGCGCGAGCGCGGCCCGACTCGTATCGGGCGCCTCGTACCGGAGCCGTGTTCCATTTGACCTATTTTGTTGGCAATCTCTCGATAGCCGCCGCGCAATTTGTCCTAGCCTTTAACCGACACCGGCCATTTCCGATGAGCGGGGCACCCTACGTAACACAAGACAGCAAGACAGCACCAGGAACGATATCAGAACAGCACGAACGTCCAAAGCACGATGAGATATGCAAGGCAGCCTGTCGGAAGAGCGGTCATTGTGGCATACGGTGAAAATAATGACCAACGTAGAGTATTGGATGTACGCCTCACTTGTACACAGAGCTTTATATATCCTGCGCAGATTGAGTCTTGTCATCGGTATCATTACGTCTTGCTATAACGCGCGATGTACGCGCAAGACAACTCTAACGGAGAGAAAGAAGGATCAAGGAGACTTGAACACCCAACTCGAGACTCACTCATCGATCATGATAAGCGTGTTTAAGGATGTGGGTTATACCATTCCTCAGGGTTATTATGGCGCTGATCTACATCCGGTGTTTCTAAAACGAGAAAGATTGTCAAAACGATGAGCATATATGAATTTGTCCTGTAGCTTTATCTGACTGACCTCCCGCTGATGATGGAGAGTTTCGGGTGTGTATGGATGTATAATAAGCGCTTCCAGTCTCATAACACTGCTGTCAGACCTGGGATAAGCATAGAAACAGGGCAGAACCTGTTATTCGCGACACGGCTGGGTTCAGGCTTATGTTGTTGGAAGCTGAACGTCTATGTGATTTCTATCAAGTTCGTTAATTTCTTTAACATTCAGTGCAGTCGCAATAACTAGCGTCGTAGGGGAGTGGAGTGACCGCTTGATGATGAATGGTACACAAGGTTAAAAATCAAGGTGCTCATCTTTATTTTCTAGATCTAAGACGCCACGTGTATGTCGATAGTCAAGAACACCACTCCGCCTCCACCTCAGCCGCCTTCCTGCCCGCAAACACATGGATATGTGCCAAACCGGGAATACTCTAATCTTTGCATCACAGACTCGGCGTGAGTACTCCAAAAAGAGGAATCACAACTGTATCGCATGAAACGTACCGGAGGGTTGATGAACCGCGCCATTTCCCATTCATCCTCTTTCCATCTCCGCATTACGAATTCGCGCACCTCCTTTCCTGCATTTTTTACCATCGTCTCTTCCTCCTCACTCCCCCTGGGAAAGCGAGTGAGCTTGTCCATGGTGACACCCCAGTCCGCCAGTGCCGGAAGACAGGATTCGAGAGAAGGAAGACTCTTGGTATCGTCGGTGGAGCCGGTGAAACCACACAGACCATCTTGCTGAATCCGGGCGTCGATGGCAGGCGGGATCACAGCGGGATGGAAGATGAGTACACAGCTCCAAATTAAGAAGTGCTCTATTTCAGGAGGAACTGCAAAAGTGTGCCGTCAGCAGCCGGGACTCGGGCGTTTCGTAAATTCACTGTGATGGACGCACCCGAGTATGGCCAGTCGTTTTATATAATAGAGATCGGCTCCGAGTTGAACGGTATGGCGGCTTTGAAGTACTCGGGTGTGGGTTAGAGTTCTCGTTCACCGTTTTCTGCAGCAACGAGGGCTTGACCGTCCAGAGCCGACGTGAGCAACGAGAGAGTGTCGGGCTTTCCCTACTGCAGCCTGTGGTCCAAGAGGTAGTTTGTCAGTACAGTAAGGACGTGGTAATAAGAACTAAGAAAAGGTATCTATAGGCTGATCTCTTGGACGGCGTAGCTTGATATAATATTATTGTCCCCGGAGGGAGTCCTTCCATCGTAACTCGGACTGTCGTTTATCCATTGCTTGGCTCGTCAGGTATTCCTGAGAGTCGTTTACAAATCCTTCACGGACCATGAATCAAAGGACCCGGACAGCGGAAACTTTAACGGCAGCGAAAGGTATTTAGCGCACCTGCCGTTCAATAACTTGAAGCGTGGTTCTCCCCGAGAAGTCTGGGTTTAGTAGCATAATAACCACTGGGAGTCAGACAAGGGCAAGCACCGGAATTAGACAATACCCAGTGTGCGAACTGAAGTACTGATGCATAAAGATAACAGACACGTGTATGCGGGATGACAATGGCACGCCAGGAGTAAACAACCTACGCACCCTTTCTCTTATCCCCCTGATTCCCTGACCGAGAATGTCTGCAAGAAACGACTGGCGATTAGGGAATGGTGAGTACCTGGGGAGACAATGAATGTCGCCAGACTCGACGAAGATCGCGAGCGGGTCCGAGGATGGCAGGACTGCCTGCGTCTGGTCGCTCTCGACTGGCCAGCGACTGCTCGGCCCATCATGGGAACACAACAGATCCGTGTTTGCGGTCAAATTCTCACCCGACGGACGTTTCATCGCTACCGCGACGGTTTGGGGTTCTATTTTGATTTACGACAGTCAGGACGGCAGCCGTCTCGTCGACGTCCCAGTCAAAGTCACCTACTCACTCAACCACTCCCTCGTCTGGTCGAGCAATTGCAAACACCTCTTTGTTGTATATTCCAGCAAGATCATCTGTCTCGACGCCTCCACTGGTGCAACGCTTTCTCAATGGTCCTGGACCGTTCACGACGAACTCAACCACATCGCACTGGCAAGCGACGGCGCATTCATCGCAGCCTCTTCCAGCTCATCAGTCTTGTTCTGGGATGCTGCGACACACGAGCAAATCGGATCTGCCATCGAGCATACAGGCAAAGTCAAATGCATGGCCACCTCAACAAACAACGATATTGTGATTGGCGGTGACGAGAAAAATCACACTTCGCAGTCTCTGTAACATCCTCCCTTCGTCTTACTGCAACTATGTAAGTACATCTGAATCATGAACTCGCTCAGGTGCTCAATGAACAACATCATGATCATCAGCATAAATGTGTAGCCGAAGAGAAAGAAGACCACTCTCTTCGTGCACAGTATGGAAGATCGGGTTCGTCTATTTGCTGTCGCGCATTGCACGTTCTGACATGTTTTCATTCATTAGAAGAAAACACAGCGAATCTCAAGAAAGTCGTACGAGACCTCCGTCACGAGCTCGCCACAGCTAATCAAAAGGAAGAAGGTCTGAATGAGACTATCGGCTCCCTTCGCGCGCAGGACGAAAGATCGAGTACGTCCAACAGTATTCTGACTTCTTTTTTGGTATTGACGTTTATCAGACAACAAAATCATACAACTACAACAAAAAGCGGACAACCTCGCACTGATCGTTCGTGTCCACGAACAGAAGCATCGGCATGAAATTATTTGTGCCGAAAGGCGCATAGTTGCTGCTGCCGTGTCTTTGCTCGAGATCAAGAATACCGCGAGCGAAGCGGTCAAAGGTTACACGTTCCTAATGGACTGGCTTGCTAGTGAGTTTTGGCATTGGGAAACGAGAGACATTACTGAATCCGTATGCCAGACTTCACAAACCAATGCGCATCGACGCTGGAGGCAAATGGAGACGGGGCATCAAAAGTCAAGAAATATGACGAAGCGCTTGCATCCTACTCGACTGCATTGTCGCTCTGTCCGTCCTCCCTGAATATCATCTTAATCAAGTGGATGAGGACAATGTTGGTTCGCTACTCGATGGACGAGGCATTGGATGCCGCTGCCAAGGTATGCGTCTCATAATGTACCCTTGAGCTGAATGTTGACTCTTTTTCGCTCCAGTCTCAAGTTCCAAAGTTACTCGTCTACCAGGCAATCCAGTGTTTCCAAAAGGCACAGGATGACCTGACAGAGGACATGAGTACGTACACGGCATGGGAAGCTGGTGAGTGGGCACAAGGCAATGTATGCAGGCACGTTCCAAAATTTCTCAACAGACTTTCGACGTCGCTGTACGGAGAAACTGGAAAAATTGGGCGACACAGCGATGGACTCTCAAAAATACGACGAGGCTGTCAAACACTATTCCAACCTGTTGACGCTTGATCCCTCGAATGTCAGCGATGTTCTTTATAAGCGAAGCGAAGCACGAGCACTGAGAAAGTCGTGGAAAGTGGCACTAATCGATGCTGAAAAGGTACGGGTTCACGTCGCGTTAACATCGAAACGGCCTCAGTGTTCAATACAATGTAGGTCGTTGAACTCGAATCAACGTCCTATAAAGGATATGAGAGGAAGCATGCTGCATTACACGGCGCGGCGCGTTACAGCAAAGCATTCGAGGCATTTGAAATCATGCTCTCCAAGATCGAGCAATCGCCTGATCCTCGAGTTTACGGTGGGTCACTCCATCAATCCCCGGGGACGCAACACACTGGTTTCCTTCCCGATTGTAGAGCTCCGGGGTCAGTACATCGATGCAACACCCACTATCCACGAGGTGATTGAAGAAACCATCCGCCATATGCCACGTGTCCTCATCGACACCGAAACTGGGCGCCTGTACGATAAAACAGGGCAGGCGGCAGCCTACGAACTTCGAAGCCTCCCAGTCTATGATGAACTACGGTCTTCAATGACCATCAAGGTTGATCTTGGACGTATCCAGGAAGAGGTAAAGGGATTTTACCGATACGTCATGTTCTCCCATCGGTGGGAGTATGGCGAACCTCTTCTTCAGCGGGTCGAGAACATCTCCGTTTATGACCTAGAGGCATCCTTCGCGAACATCAAACTCCAAATGTTTTGCAGGCTAACCAAGGCTCTTGGATTCCATTGGGTGTGGTCCGACACCTGTTGTATTGACAAAAAGGACAATGTCGTCTTACAAGAGTCGCTGGTTGCCATGTTCACATGGTATCGTGGTTTGTCTCTTACAATCGTCTACCTCTGAGGCGTCTGGTCGCACTCCCAACAGCCTGGCGATCTTCGTTGAAACATCTGGAGTACTCGCGCGTGGACATACCAGGAGTATGTTGCAGCCGGGGTTGTCCAGTTCTACACAGAGGACTGGAAGCCATACCTTGGGCTGGAGATCTTCAACTACAAAGAGGACCCTGGCATCATTCGGGAGATGCAACAAGCTGCGGGAACTCTCACACAAGAGTTGACAGCCTTTTGCCCTGGCCTCGACAGGGTGCGCGAAAAGCTCTTCCTAGCTTCGAGACGCCGAACGACGCTCGTCGAAGACATAGCATACTCACTCCTCGGTGTTTTCAATGTTTCTATCCCAGTCATATATGGTGAGGGCAACCGCGCGGTCGGTCGGTTCCTGGAACACATACTGGCGGGTTCGGGCGCGCTACTATCCTTGCTTGGACAGGGCGCGCGGGCAGCTATAATAGCTGCCTACCCCCTGATCATCGCGACAATCCGTTCATCCTTGTCTGACTTCTCCCTCGCTGTAGCGCTATACGATCACCTCCACAAACTTCCTTCGCCAACCCTTACTGCCAGTCGCCTTGGTCTCCCTTGCATCGCTTTTTCAATCACCCAACCCGACGATGCCTCGGAATCTGGTCCTGGGACTTGGCCGCGTCTTTACCGTGCTGCCACGTCTGCGCTCGGGGAGGTAGAGATCAAAACCAGGGATGACTTGTCCGGGATGAAGGGTCTCCTTATCCACCCATGGATCAGTTCCCTTCTCAACCAGGAATTTTTGTACAATTCGGCTGCACGGGCGTCGCGGCTCATCACGCGTCTGAGGCAACCGTTTGGTGCATTACCACTAGAACCAGTGGCACATGCGCGGTATAGACCCGTCGTGGCAGACTGTTTGATCATAACTCAGGTTCGGGAAGAAACGTCGTTGACGGAGCTGATCGATGGCATTCGTACTACGGTCGACATACAATAGACGAAATGTGGTCTTGCATGCTGCTCTCAAGGCATCATGATAGAACCTCCTAGTAATCTCATTTTCGTGCGAGTTCTCTTTGTTCCGAATCCTTGGCTTGCCGTCGATGGCTGTGTGTGGCGCGGCGAAAGTCCGTTCTCCATGCTGCCTCTCGTGCGATGGTCGAGGTAGGATATGGTCAGTCGCGTTCCTCGTTGATGGAAAACACGTCGTGAGTGGCGACAAGGAAGGAAAGATTCGACGTTGGCGAGTTGAAGATGGCATAGAGGTGGGATTGCGGTGTCGCGAGATGGAAAGTGGATCACCGGCGGGAGATGGCAGTCGGTGCAGGTGTGGAACGCTGACTGGGTCGTCGCTGCGGATTCTGGTGATCCCGACAGAGGGATGTTTATTTACCCTGAATCCTGGAGGTGCAGTATCGGTGTACATAGATCCAGACCTCACCGGCACCCGCACCCCGAGTGAGTTGGTCGCGCTCTCAGGTAACGCGTTGACGTCACACGTCACGTTCTCATGTCACGCGTATACTGTCACATTCTTTGCTCGTCGTCAGACACGACGACCACACACTACCGACATCACTCTCAACGATGGGCATCAAAGGACTCACTGCACTCCTCTCAGAACATGCACCCAAATCCATTGTGGAACACGACATAAAGACCCTCTTTGGTCGCAAAGTCGCCATCGACGCGTCCATGTCCATCTACCAGTTCCTGATTGCCGTCCGGCAAAGGGACGGCGAGATGCTCACCAACGACGCCGGCGAAACGACAAGTCATCTCATGGGGTTCTTTTACCGAACGATTCGCATCGTGGAGAATGGCATCAAACCCGCCTACGTGTTCGACGGGCGACCGCCAGAGTTGAAGTCGGGCGTGGTGAGTAGGTGGAAGCACTCCATGTAATAACTCTCATTGACGCGCGTGCGCATGTAGCTCGCGAAACGTTTCGAAAGGAGAGAGGAAGCAAAAGCTGACGGTGAAGAAGCCAAGGAAACGGGTACCGCGGAAGAGGTAGACAAGTTCACAAGACGAACGGTTCGGGTCACGCGAGAGCACAACGAAGAATGCCAGAAACTCCTCAGACTTATGGGCATCCCTGTAGTCATCGTTCGTCGTTCCTATATTGCCCATCAAGCCACTGAACATGCGATTATACTAGGCACCATCAGAAGCCGAAGCCCAGTGTGCTGAACTTGCAAGGGGTGGAAATGTACGATCTTTGTGAACATCACCAGATACCCAAACACTGATCGTTCTTGGAAGGTATATGCAGCGGGTTCAGAAGACATGGATACTCTCACTTTTGCTGCCCCGATTCTGTACCGCCATCTCACGTTCTCCGAGGCCAAGAAAGCTCCCATATCGGAAATAAATCTCGAGAAGGCCCTCCAAGGTCTGGAAATGAACATGTCCCATGTAAGTGTGTTCCAACGTATCCTGATTCTACTGACGTGCAACAATATAGTTTATAGACCTGTGTATATTACTTGGTTGTGACTACCTTGAACCTATCAAGGGCATTGGTCCCAAGAGCGCATTGAAACTGATAAGAGAGCACGATGGGCTAGAGGGGGTGGTCGAGCATCTACGGGCGAAGCAAGTTCTTTATTGTGCTTGGTATGCCAAACGTTGACCTTTTCCTTTTCTCTAGGCAAGCTGAGAAAGAGGAGAAGGTCGCTGATACTGAGGAAGGCGGTAAGAAAAGGAAAGGAGGTGTCCAAGTTCCCGAAGAGTGGCCCTGGCAAGAAGCCAAGAAATTGTTCGAGAAACCAGACGTGTTACCAGCTTCGGAAGTCGAGGTAAATCCCCAGTTTCATCAGTTACATGCACCAGGCGCTCATGATATATGATAGCTGGAATGGAAGGGCCCTGACGTGGAAGGCTTAGTACAGTTCTTGGTAGTAGAAAAGGGATTCAAGTTTGTGACCATTCCGCACGGTCGTTCACCTTCTGATATAGTTTTTCTCGTACAGTGAAGAACGTGTACGAAAAGGTGCAGAGAAACTCCAAAAGTTCCTCAGCGCGAAACAGCAGGGGCGTCTCGACGGCTTCTTCACCGTTCAGCCCAAGGAACCCAAGGAAGATAAAGGCAAAGCTGGGAAGGGAAAGGGCGCGAAAGGGAAAGGGAAAGAAGCCAAACCTGTAGCTGGAGCGAAGCGGAACGCGGACGACAAGAGCGAAGGGCCGTCCAACAAAAAGAGCAAAACGAAAAAGTAGTGAGTCTGACATTACACTCCTGCTCAGTTATGCACTCTTTCGTTTGGCGTATCCCAATTTGTATCTGTACCCGTAATCAATTACCTCCGTATTTACCAGCCGTTAAGTCTGCGGTTCTGGTATCTATATACTATAGCGCGTACAAATGCAGCGGGAACCCGATGATCGCGTTATATGGCTGGGCGGTCCGCCATACAGCCCGAGCTTCCCACCATGGGGAAATTGGTCCGAGCTTTGCAGTGGCTACCCTTGTAGACAACGATGACTATCGAGACCCATCTCGGTTCGCGCCAAAAAGTCGCCATTCGTTCGGGGCCTCCAACCCTGGATGAACTGCGAGTTCATTATCCCGCACGGTTCACCTGGCTCCAGCTGAAGACCTTTGTCAGCTCGGGGTACGTCCACTTCTCGGGCCATGTTCGTTCTTGTGGTGACGGCCTTTGAAGGGACCTTGGCCTGCTAAAGCGTGACAGAAAACTGCAGCGTAGATATGACGAGTGGGCCATTGGAATCAAAAAGCAATATGGGTCAGTCGGTGTGTGCATGGATTTTAACAGAGGAGACGCGCTCCAAGTTAACATACACAACGTAGTCAACTACCTCTTGAACCACAGGCTGCAATGGGGCAAACCCGACACACTCTCGTTGCTCACGTCGACTCTGGACGGTCAATCTATCGTTGCTGCAGAAAACGGAGAACGAGAACACTACCCTACTCCCGAATATTTCAAAGCCGACATACCATTCAACTCGGAGCTGATCTCTATCATACGAAACGACTGGCCATACTCGGGTACGTCCGACACCGTGAATTTACGGAACGCCCGAGTCCCGGTTGCTGACGGTACACTTTTGCAGTTCCTCCTGAAATCGAACACTCATTAATCTGGAGCCGTGTACCCATCTTCCATCCCGCTGTGATCCCGCCTGCCGTCGACGCTCGGATTCAGCAAGATGGTCTGTGTGGTTTCACGGGCTCCACCGACGATACCAAGAGTCTTCCTTCTCTCGAATCTTGTCTTCCGGCACTGGCGGACTGGGGTGTCACCATGAACAAGCTCATTCGCTCTCCCAGGGGGAGTGAGGAAGAAGAGACGATGGTAAAGAACGCAGGAAAAGAGGTACACGAATTCGTAATGCGGAGGTGGCAAGAAGATGAATGGGAGACGGCGTGGTTCGTCAACCCTCCGGTACGCGGCTGTCATTCCTCTTTTTGGAGTACTCACGCAGAGCCTGTGATGCAGAGATTACAGAGTATTCCTGGTTTGGCGCATATCCATGTGTTCGCGCGCAAGAAGGCGGCGGAGCAGGAGGCGGACTGGTGTTCTTGACTATCGACATACCCGTAGCATTCTAGATCTAAAAAATAAAGATGAGCATCTTGATTTTTAACCTTATGTGCCACTCATTTCGCTTTATCATCAAGCAATCACTCCACTCCATTACGACAGTAACTATTGCAACTGCACTGGATGTTAAAGAAATCAATGAACTTGACAGAAATTCACATATACATTCAGCTTCTAACAACATAAGCTCGGATCCAGCTGTGTCGCGAATAATAGGTCCTGCCCTATTTCTACGCTTATTTTAGGTCTGACAGCCGTGTTATGAGACTGAAAGCGCTGATCATACATCCATGCACACCTGGAAGTCTTCATCATCAGTGGGAGGTCAGTCAGATGAATGCACAGGACAAATTCACACATGCACATCTTTTTGACGATCTGTCTCGTTTTAGAGACACCGGATGTAGGTCAGCATCACGATAACCTTGAGGAAGGGTCTAGCCCACATCCTTAAAAGTGCCTATCATCATCGATGAGTGAGTTGAGTGTTGAGTGTTTAGGTCTTCATCCTTCTTTCTCTGCGTCAGAGTTGACTTGCGCGTACATCACACGTTGTACCGGGACGTGACGATACTGACGACACAAGCACAATATTTAAAGCTCTGCGTGCAAGTAAGGCGTACATCCAACGCTCTACGTTGGTTGTCACCGTATGCCACAATGACCACTCCTCCGATAGGCTGCCTTCTACTTATATCTCATTGTGCTTTGGGCCTTCCTAGGACCTGTTCTGGTTCGTTCCTGTTGTTTCAAGTGGTTTATATTACGTAATGCTCCCCGCTCCTCGGAGATGGCCGGTGTCAGTTCCACTCGGTTCGTTGCTACATGCATGGTTACTGTAATACTGATGCCACGTAAGACCCTCATTGGCTTAAGGGATATAAGACGGAAGCTCTCACAGGAAAATAAGTCTTTGTTCTTCCATGGAGTGGCTCGCTGCCGCCTCGCAACCTTCAGCCATTAAGCTCTCAGCGCTTGCTCTATCCGCATTGGTGACTTTGGATGTCCTTCGACGGTTTGTTCGCAATCACATCAAGAGGCAGGGACTCCCCCTTCCCCCTGGTCCTACCCCACTCCCTGTGTTAGGCAGCGCCCTCTCTGTTAATGTACAGGAACCCTGGTTGACATATGCAGTATGGCGGGCGAAATATGGTGAGTGCGGTGCAGTGCCTTGACGGTTCCTTGAGCAGTGAGGGTTGCTAGGCGATGTGATGTACGCCCGGCTGCTGGACTCGGACGTGATCATTTTGAACTCTCGCTCGGACGCAATCGAGCTGCTTGAGAAACGATCACGAATATACTCTGACCGCCCATTCATCGCAACTCTCGAACCGTGCGTACTTGCAAATTTAATGTGGTGTGTAGCTCATGGACGATAATTTGGAATCGGCTGTTTGTCAGGTATGGACATGGAGGCAACATGTCCTTTGCCCGGTATGGGTCCCATTGGAGGTTGGCTCGGCGTATTATCCATCAAACGTTCCGGGCTGAGGCTGCCATCGCCTTTCGCCCAATGCAACTCCACCGAGCGCGCCAGATAGTCCTTAACATCATTGATGAACCAAAAGAATACCCCTTTTACTATTCGACGTGAGAATATCCATCACACGGGCGTACATGCTTGAATAGTGTTTGCTTCGTCTAGGTTTGCCGCTGCGGTGGCCATGTCCGCCGTCTATGACTACGAACCCGAGCTTCGGGGAGATCCTATGGTAAAAGTTATGGACGACTTCTGCAAAGCTTCCCTGAAGGCGCTCACACCTGAGAAGGCAATCCTCCTCAAAATTTTCCCGTTCTGTAAGTTCCTCAGATATTATTGTTGACTATATTCACTTTCGTTGTTGGGAAGTGTTGATCGTGCCTGAATGGATTCCTGGCTTATCTCGGATCAGACGTGAAGCAAGCGCGGCTCATGTGTTGGGCACCAACGCAGCCGAGACACCATACCGGCTGGTCCAGAAGCGCATGGTAAACTTCACCTGATCTGTCGGGAGGGGATGACGCTTATGACTAGCATCTGCAGGAGGCAGCAGAAGACGTTGCAGCAGATACAATGGTTTTTGATCACATCCGGCGTACAGAAAAAATGGACGGCTCGCAACGTACTGAATATGAGAATGCTCTCAAAGACGCATCGTTCACAGCTTTTCTTGGTAAGGATGCACTGACGCGAATCTGACAGTTTCTCACTCTCTGTACCCTCCAGGTGCTGCAGAAACAGTCTGTAGTTCGTCGTTGATGAGAGATGTGTCACTTATGGGCCCGACAGACAAGTTCGACAATGATGACTTTTACACTTGCGATGGTCAAGAACCCGCGGATCTGGAAACGTGCTCAAGCGGAGATCGACGCAGCAATTGGGAGTAGCAGGCTTCCTGAGTATGAAGACAGACCGTTGTTGCCCTATGTGGATGCGATCTTACGGGAAACGCTGAGGTGGGAACCAACTGCTCCTATAAGTGAGTACTCAAATTACTAATGTTTTCGGTACAACCTAATGAGAATCAGTACCGCATGCTATTATCGGTGATGACATATACAAGGGTTATTACATACCTAGCGGTACGTCGTAAATGTGGGTAGAAAATGACTTGCAGTGATCATTCGGTCTACAGGGGCAACTGTCTTTGCGAACCTTTGGTATGAGCAGTCGTCGCTCGCTTATCATGGCAAGTGAATCCTGAATACATTATTCTACAGGGCAATGTCGCGTGACGAAACTCGCTATCCGGATCCAGAGGCATTCACTCCTGAACGGTTTTTGAACTCTGACGGAATGCTGAACGACGACGACCCCGCCGATTTTGTATTTGGATTCGGGAGGAGGAAATGCCCAGGTAAGACACAGTCTTCCCCCACCATGAATGATTTGCACATTACCATTACCAGGCCGACACGCTGCGGATGCATCCCTCTGGATTGGGATTGCAACTTTGCTGGCCACGCTGGATTTCAACGCTGTCAAAGATGCAGATGGAAAAGACATTGAGTTCGAGGCAAAGTTTGTGAATGGGATTACGCAGTGGGTACTAATGGCACATTCCACGTTCTCGTTTTCTGATTCAATGGATTTGCAACCAGTCATCCGATTGCCTTCCCTTGTAACATTACTCCTCGTGCACACATCACCAGGGAGGTTATCCAACATTCTTTGGCGCAGTGATGTACGGATCGTGAAGTCTATTCTCGTTCAACTCAGAGGTTGTATAACTTGCTAGAAGTCAATCGATTGTAAACAGAGATACATTTAGAATACCAAGAATTTGTGATCTTTGGTGTGACACTAGCTGTGACGCTTTTCTTAGCTGGTGACTATTTTATGACCTTGCATCCATCATGTCCTCCAATCCCATCGCAGCAACAACCTACAGTCAAACATGATAATTATCCGGGGGGCTGGTCCACATGGGAAGAAACGAACGTGTGCATAAATGTCGTCCCTCCGGTCCTCCCACCTGACAGGCAGCCGGCGGACGACATACTAGTCAACCTATTGGTACTTATCCTCATTTATGCCCCACTCAATGGCAGAGCCGACATCGGGTGACCCAAAACCTTCTTTAAGTGTAGGGGCTTGATCAAGTCCAGTCCTGATCTCAAGGGAACTTTGCAAAACGTCGAGATCTCGTGTCCTTACACAAGTTTTTCATGAGATGTGTTGGCTTCCCTGCTCACATTACCCTCTGGTAACTATTCTTTGCCAGGTGTCGATTCCTGTAGCGATCACAGCCTTGTTTCAGGGACGTACTCTCCTGAACGAAACGAAGCGCAGGATATGTAGAGTTTAGGTAAGAACAAAAATTTGATCAGCAAAGAAGTGCTCTCATTGACATCGTGATTATCTTGTATCTGTACTTCTAGCCAATTATCTTTTAGGTTTTGCAGTTTAAGTGTCTACTAACAACCTACCCTTGGTGCAATCGTACCTGGTCTTTTCTGAACACAATCCCCAGAGTTGACCTGCGACAACATACGTGTTTGAAGCTCTCTAATGTTCCAACTGTATTGGTGAGACTCTCCTGCTTCTGATGTTTCGATTCCTAACCTGCTAACCTCAGCAGGACACAGATCAGTCAGATAAAAATACATTCAGCAGGTTTGTATATGCTCATCTTATATCTTATTGACGATCTGATTCGTTTTGGAGGCCCTGGATATAGATCAACATCACATGAACCCTAGGAAGGGTTAGGTATCTGAACATTTGAGACATGGCACAACTTGCAAAGTGCGCTGAACGCACACGGTGAATGTGAAACCCAACTGCAGCAATGGTCAACGGCGCACATGCACGTGGTAGAGCTAAGACTGGCAAGAGCACTTTGATCACATGTATAGTACTGTAGCCTGCCGTATGATGGAGGCAACTGTAACGCATCACACGGGGGTCGTTGTGTTGCTAAATATAACGCCATAACGGGCCCAGGTCCATTGCCAAATTTTGGTGCATAACGCAGGTCGTCGCCATTGTTGGCAACGCATAACGCAGGGTCCATAAATAGGGGACAGTGTAAAATAGGTTAAACCAACAAAGCATCCTTCCTGTCCTCTCTCAGCACGGAAAAGCCCGCGGAGCAAGCCGTGCCTTAACTTTAGTAAGTGCCCATCATCATCGACGACCGGGACCTTTCCCAACCTCGCATCCTACTACTAGGCACCTGATTAAGAAACAGCCAAGTATCTGGGCTAATGGAGATTACCAACAAAGCTTCTCTCTCGTTTCACTCCCCAATTCACCTGTACAAGTTGGGGGTCCACTGTACAATAATGTTGCAACACGGACTCGGTGGCCCCATGGGACATGGCCCGAGAGGTTGCGGTAGAAACTAGCTCCACGAGCCTCTTCAGCTCGAGGGATATAAGATGGTAGGTTCTCATCACAATTCTTTGTTCTTCCATGGAGTGGCCTGCTTCTGCCTCACAAACATCAGTTCTCAAGCTCTCAGCGCTCGCTCTATCCGCACTCGTGACTTTGGATGTCCTTCGACGGTTCATTCGCAATCGCATCAAGAGGCAGGGACTCCCCCTTCCCCCTGGTCCTACCCCACTCCCTGTGTTGGGCAGCGCCCTCTCTGTTAACGCGCAAGAACCCTGGTTGACATATACAGCATGGCGCGCGAAATACGGTGGGTGGGGTGCGAAGCCATGATGGTTTTCCCTGAACGTTGTCAGGCGATGTGATGTACGCCCGGCTGCTGGACTCGGACGTGATCATTTTGAACTCTCGCTCGGACACAATCGAGCTACTTGAGAAACGATCACAGATATACTCTGACCGCCCATTCATTGCAACTCTCGAACCATGAGTAACTTGCAGATTTAATGTGGTATGTAGATCATGGATGATGAAATTGGCGACTCGGCAGGTACGGACATGGAGGCAACATTGCTTTTGCCCGTTATGGGCCCCATTGGAGGCTGGCTCGGCGTATCATCCATCAGACGTTCCGGGCTGATGCCGCTATAGCCTTTCGCCCGATGCAACTCCGCCGAGCGCGCCAGATAGTCCTTAACATCATTGATGATCCGAAAGAATACTCCTTTTACTATTCAACGTAAGCATACCCATCACATAGCTTGTACTTATTCGAATGGTGTTCACCTCATCTAGGTTTGCTGCTGCAGTGGCCATGTCAGCCGTGTATGACTACGAACCTGAGCTTCGGGGAGATCCTATGGTAAAAGTTATGGACGACTTCTGCAAAGCTTCCATGTCGGCACTCACACCTGAGAAGGCAGTCCTCCTCAAAGTTTTCCCGTTCTGTAAGTTTCTCAGATATTACTGTTGACTGTATTCACCTTCATTGTTGGAAAGTGTTGATCGTGCCTGAATGGATTCCTGGTTTATCTCGGATCAGACGTGAAGCAAGCGCGGCTCATGCATTGGGCACCAATGCAACCGAGGCACCATACCGGCTGGTTCAGAAGAGCATGGTAAACTTCACCTGATCTGTCGGGAGGGCATGACGCTTACGACTAGCATCTGCAGGAGGCAGCAGAAGATGTTGTAGCAGATACGATGGTTTTTGATCACGTCCGGCGTATGGAAAAAATGGATGACTCGCAACGTACTGAATACGAGAATGCTCTCAAAGATGCATCGTTCACAGCTTTTCTTGGTGAGGATGCACTGACACGAATCTGACAGTTTCTCACTCTCTGTGCCCTCCAGGTGCTGCAGAAACGGTCTGTAGTTCATCGTTGATGAGAGATGTGTCACTCATGGGTCCGACAGACAAGTTCGATGTTGATGAGCTTCACACTTGCGATGGTCAAGAACCCGCGGATATGGAAGCGTGCTCAAGGGGAAATCGACGTAGCAATTGGAATTAACAGGCTTTCCGAGTATGAGGACAGACCGTTGCTGCCTTATGTGGATGCGATCGCACGGGAAACGTTGAGATGGAAGCCACCCGGTCCCATGGGTGAGCTTACTCGATTTACTAACGTTCTTGATGCATCCTAACGCAAGAAGGGGTCCCGCACGCTGTCACCAGTGATGACATATACAAGGGTTATTACATACCGAGTGGTATGTTGCAAATGTACGTGGAAATGCCTTGCGATGACCATTCGTTCTACAGGGGCAACTGTTTTTGCGAATCTTTGGTGAGCAATTGTCGCTCATTTATCACGGTAAGAGGATCCTGAATACATTATTTCATAGGGCGATGTCGCGCGACGAAGCCCGCTATCCGGATCCAGAGGCATTCACTCCTGAACGGTTTTTGAATTCTGACGGAACGCTGAACTACGACGACCCCGCCGATTTTGTATTTGGGTTCGGGAGGAGGAAATGCGCAGGTGAGACACGGTATTTCCCCAACCATGAATGACTTGCACATTACCCTTTTCAGGTCGACACGCTGCGGATGCATCTCTCTGGATTGGGATTGCAACTTTGCTGGCCACGTTGGATTTCAACGGTGTCAGAGATGCAGATGGAAACGACATTGAGTTCGAGGCAAAGTTTGTGAATGGAGTTGCGCAGTAAGTACCAATGGCACGTTCCACATTCTTGTTTTCCGACTCAATGGATTTACAATCAGTCACCCACTTGCCTTCCCTTGTAACATTACCCCTCGTGCACATATCACCAGGGAGGCTGTCCAACATTTTTTAGCAAAGTGATGTGTGGATTGTGGACTCTATTCTCGTTCGACTCGGAGGTCGTGTAATTTGCCAGAGGTCAATCGATTGTAAACAGAGATGCATTTAGAATACCAAAAGTTTGTGGTCTTTGGTGTGACACTGGCTGTGACACTTTTCGTGGCTTAGGGAGTTCAGTGACTAGTACTATCATAGCTATTTTGTGATGCTGCATACATCATGTCCCCTACTTATCGCAACAACAAGCTATGTACAGTCAAACGTTACGTATAATTATCCGGAGGACTGGCTAACATGGGATGGAACGAACGCCGCGCGCATAAATGCCGCCCTTCTGATCCTCCCACCAGGCGGGCAGCTGGCGGACAACATGCTAGTCAACCTATTGGTACTTAACCCTCATTCACACACCACTTGGAGCTCACATCGGGCGACCCAAAACTTTCTTTGAGTGTAGGGATTTGATCAAGTCCAACCTTAATCTCAAAGAACCTCAGCAAAACATCGAGATCCCGTATCCTTGCATAAGTTCTCCATGGGACCTTTGTTGGCTTCCCCTAGACTCACATGATCACCTGGTAGCCATTTTCATGGACCGACTCCTCCTGTAAAACGAGTTGGTTGAATTCTTTGCCAGATGTCGATCCCTGTAGCGGTCACAATCGTGTTTGGAGACGTGCTCCCCTGAACGAAACGAAGCGCAGGATAAGTCACGTAGAGTTTAAATAACTCGAAGAACAAAGAATCGGTCTGCAAAGAAGCGCCCTCACCGTCATTGTAATTATCTCGCATCTGTACTTTTAGTCGATCTCGATCTCCATCATTCGCGCTTACATCAGCAAACCAACCCCCCTTCTAGACACAGCTGGACAGTATTGGCTAGCTTAGCAGACTATACAGAAATCTACAGCAAGGTT
>JBBPMO010000296.1:0-31747 GCA_038090315.1 Xanthoconium stramineum | reverse complement strand
GCAACGCATGGGCTATGAAATGGGGGAGCTTGACTGTCAAGTTGGAGGATGAGGGGGGGTACTCACGGCAGGCAAAGAGATGAGTGATAAAACGTGCACATAGTTTGGAAGCTTGTCTGCCGTGGCCGTAAAACGGGTCCTGCCTGCTCGAAGTGGGCTAGGTCGAGGGTAGTTTGGCTGAGGGTGCCTACGAGCGGGTTGAGGATTTTTTTCTCAGTTGACGGCGTGTAAGACGAACGGGGCGGGATATTCCGTCAGCCACCAGCGACGAGCGGGTGCCCGCTACCCTCGTCTCCTGCTACTACCATGTCCTTTTGAGCCCCACTGTCCATCATCCATCTTGACCATGTCTATTCAAGTGCGACCGCTCGTCTCCTCCCACAACAGTGTCCATTCAAGCGTGGTCGCTTGTCTCCCAGTGCCACCATTAGTACCACCACGTCCTTTCGAGCACAACTGCTCATCTCTTACTACCCCAACCATGTCTTCTCGAGCCCGAACGCTCATTTCTCATCTCGACTGCGTCTATTCAAACTTGGTCGCTCGTCTCCCACTTCAACCATCTCAATTCACGCGCGAATGCGAGCAGTAGCGCTCGTTCCCTGGCCCCACCATGTTCACTCGAGCGCAACCGCTCGTTTTTCGCCCCCACCATCCATTCTCAAGCACCGGTGTTTGCTTCCCAGCCCCATTGTGTTCATTCGAGCGCTCATGCTTGTCCGCCCACCTTGACGCGTCGATTCGAACACGGCCGCTCTCTCCCACCTGGACCATGTCCTCTCGGGTGTTTGCATCATGGGATGGGTACACAGGTCATGGGTTGTGGGTTCGGCGAGTGGCTGCGACTCAGCTGCCTCCAAGGCAGCATCTCCTGAGGGTGCTGGTGAGCGAGCGCTCCTCCAGTCCGAGTCACGGCCCTCCCAGGCCCTCCTCTTTTTTTTACCGTCCCCTCTTGTTGCTCATTGCTTCTCGCTTCCTTCATTCTCGTGCGTTCTTAGTGTGCACTCGGCGCTACTAGTGTAACATCAATTAATTGGTTCGTGCGCCCGTGTATCTACTGTATCTACGCGAATTCTCGTTCTATTCCTGTCCCATCCTTCTTCCTCATGAAAAGAAAAGGGACGACACAGCCCTGCGTACGACGTACCAGCCCAGTCCCCATACCGTGCAGCGACGCTGCGATCGGTCCCCACGCAGAGGCACTGCCACGCATCACGTGCCACCCGAACGGTGTTCCGTGGGAACCCTATGATGAATCTCCCAGCGCAACTATATCCTAGTACCAGCGTCAACACCTACAGCTCAGTGACAAGACTCAGTACCGATATCTGGGCCAGCGTACCGGTGCCGGCGCACGCGCCAATGGCATCTGTGATGACGATGCCAACCGCTTTGAACAGCTCAAGATGGCCCTCTTACAAGACAAAGCTCATCAGGAAGGAGCTTTGTACCGTTTTTCTTGACTCTGGCGGCGCTTCTGACGATCGTAGCGACCTTGCCAAGACACTCTACTCCCTTCTTTTCACCTAGTTGAACGAGCACATTAACCAACACCTCTGCCGTGACGACTCCGACACCTTCTGACCATGACCAGCCGCCCTAACTCCGTAGATCAGTTTTGTGTCAACTTCGCCAATGAGCGCCCACGGAACTTCATTCAACTAGCGGGACACGTCTGTCTGAGAACACTTGATGATGTCTTTCGTGTCACATCTGCTTTCATACCACACCCGTTTTCGCGCCCGTCCATTTTTACACTCACCCAGGTTATCTTAATGACATCTTTTGTGCCAGTAGGTTCTCATTGAGTCAACTTGCCGAAATATCAGTCATTATGGTTGTCTTGGAACTTCTAATGTCAGATGAGGCTACAAAAGAAGATGTCTGAGATTCAGACCATGCGGAACGTGGTGAAAACATGATAAATTGCGGCACAAATGACATGGAACGCGGTGAAGACACGGTAAGCTGCGGTGTAGATGGCGCGGAACGCGGCGAAAAGATAGTAAATCGCGGCGCAAGTGACATGGAACGCGGCGAGAAAGACGCGGAACGCGGTATGATTAAATGTGCATTTGTAGCGCCATACTTGGGAGCAGATCGATCATAGGTCGCATTGTAAAGTCACTTCGTTGAATGTAGGGATCGACCCTTACAAATGGTTAGGGAAAACAAGCGTAAATAAACGTAGGAACTTGCCATGATGTCGAGAAGTCGAGCTGAAACCACATGCATCCAAGACCATCCTCTCTGAGAAACTTTGAAAAGCTGGGTTAGTTGACAGCTTTAGCAACACCATGACTGCTGGTCGACACCAATCGATTGCTCACAGTCCTACTCTGCGGACCTGAGGACCCAGAAGCGCCAGGAATCCCTTTTTTCATTTCGTAGGTTTCAGTTGGTGAACTTTGAATACGACCATTGACATCCTCGGAAAGTACCAGTGTGGCCAGCTTCAAGAAACGTGTCATGCTTGTTGTCGAAACTCAAGCAATAAAGCCGACATGGATGATATCGGCTCATAAGTTTTTATCGTTCTTGCTCAGCTTTCCCCAGATGTGTCACTGAGATGAAGATTGTACTGAATACTTGCGACAACTCTCTAAGCTGATGTAGCCTGTAATAACTTGTTCGGCCCGGCTCCATGCGGAGCGAGGATGTTGTTTATGCAGCATGTATCGCTCCATGCTGATACATACTGTATAGATAGCATCGTCGCCATGACAGTGTATTCAAACTCGCATGGTATGTTCTACTGTGGATTTACACGAGAGAAGGAAGAGTATCAAGAACACAAGTCCCCGCGACCGTTCGTAACCCACAATCCACCTTGGAATCGACAGCAGGCAACCATCATGGACCAGAGTGAATGACGTCAGTCCACCTCGCAAGTATTTCATTCCTGTCACTAAACCGAGTCACCTACAGTACTTGGGCGCATAATGATGACGCAGTGATCGGCATACAAGCCTTGCACTCCACAGCCGAAACGCGGGCTCCCGAAGAGTATAACTGTATAAGGGAGACGCTCTTGAGTAAGACCCATCTTCAGCGATTCTGCTTCCCTCCACTCCTTCCTTGCTTGAAGCATCGTGGTACGCGATGCCCTACGCAAATGCGACTCGACATCAGGCCTATTTTTCATCCTCGCCGTGGACTGTCGGGCTACGATATGGCAGGATGGTACATCGTCTTCGCATCAGTAAGCATCAGCTTTGTGTCAAACGTGCCAATATAGACCATGTTGGATCTCCAGAGGCGGAAACATCGTGGTTATGCCCAACTACTGGACTTGCAGGGAAGCTAAGTTGGTTAAAAATGATCGAGACACGTCATTATGATAGACGATGCTCATTCACCGGGACTTGATTGACGGGGCATGCGTCTCTTTACTGTGTGGCCACGCGTGCTAGTGACCCACTAGCGGATTACTAGCTGTCAGAAACCATGCAATACGTGCCCTGGTAGTTGCTCTGTTGTTCTCTGTAGCTGTTGCATGCAATTATCTTGTACGTTATCCTCATCTGTGTCATCAGCTCGACTGATTCGACGAGTGGTTCAGCATACACCTTACTCCTCCAGTCAAGGACACCCGCAATGCCCACAGTATAATGTCACCCGCGCTGGAGGTGCGTTCTCCTTTCTGCTGTCACCAGCCCACCTGGGTTCTGACTCGAAGAGCAGTTTAGAATGCCTCTTCTTCAAAGCCCGATTGAGGACGGGCCTTGCCTATCGATGCCTGCTTGCATGCGTGCGTCATTGGTCAATTTGGACCGAAGGACGAGTCTGATACTTTTTTCTTTTCCGCAGGCACCGTCACACTTCTGTGGTGCAGACATCCCATCCGGGTATCTCGGTGTTCCTTGACAGCCTTCAAATGCGCACATTTGGAAGTCGGACATTCCATGCCACTCCACAGCGATACAGAACGAGTGACATATCACGAAGTCCGTCTAAGATTCACTCACAGCTTGTTTCGACAGGTCAAGAGGATCAGCCCTCTATACGCCATTATGATCGTACTATGTCCTGCATTCCCTGCAGGCAAGCCACAACCTGGCAAAACGGACTGATGCACGTTCGACATTACAGTCGCATTTGACTGGTCGGTGCGTTGAGTTGGTTTGGCGTGCTTTTTACTAGCGTGATTTGACGATGTGAAATTTGCAGTTGGACAAACTTGGACGAGTGTCCACTCTCGACATATTTCTCGATAATGTCGAGTGGGACAGATGTGAGACGTGGCCAGTTGGATGCAATCTGGTTTCATTGTTGAGGTCACCCTTCTTTGGTGGTTGTCTGGAGGTTAATGTTGTATTCTCTAGGTATACGATGTGGCTGGGTGTCCGTCGAGCATATGAAACAAGGCAATTAGCAGGAAAGCCGCGTCTCGGCAAACATGAGTATCGAATATATTAGATCTACTTATGTGTGATAAGTGTTCTACGACAAGACTATTTGACGGACATAGAGATGATAACCCAGTGCTGTTTCTGCCTCAGTGATCCCCTACAATGGCCCTAGACTCATGTAACGCAGTTCCTCTACTCGCATTGAATTCCTCAGTGGTCGTGATGACTGTATGGCCACTAGGCGTAAACATGGCGACAATTTCTCCAAGCTGTGCTCGAGGGTAGATCCAGAAGGAAGATCACAGGGCGGTTGGTGTGCAAGGATGATGTGACCACAATGGCAACGACGTCACGATTGTCACGTTGTCGCCTTTTGTTCGCGCACCACCGACCCGGATGACGACGTGATGAATGCGTCACATCCTCGCCACCCCGCTCAGCGTTTTTTCACGTGCATGGACGACCACGGCAACGACATGACGAACATGCCACGCGGTCACCACCCTCCACGCACGATTGCCCGTCCCTTGCATGCTTGTAACCGCCCTCCGCTGTCGTCATCTGCCCAGTCACATTGATACACAGCCATCAATGGTCGACTCATTTGTTGACACACGGCTGACACTCACTGCCCACGCACCCTCATCCCTCCCGCTGCCATCCGTGGGAAAACACGCAAAGGCCACGGGTATGGGCATGGGCACCCGGGGTTCATCAGACTCTTGTTTACTTGTCGCAGAGGGTATGAAATTCTTCATTTGGACAATCTGCACTTTATTGACCAGTCGACCGCCGTCGCCAAGACAACTTTTGCAGTAGATCTAGTTGGAGAGGACTCAGAGAGTGGGGTTGATTATTAGATGCAGCACGTGCTCCTTGCGGTTGTCTTAGTTTCAGTGAAAGGCGGGCTAAAGTCGTTCAGTACCTTTTTGCATGACTGGTGGAAATGAGTCCTGCAATTCACTGATTTTTCGGTGTTCAGTGAGTTACTGAATACTTGTGACGCGTGCTTTCGCCACTTTATCAGTGAAGCTTCCGTGATCAGTGTTTAACACACTGATAACTACTATTCACAGTGCAAGGTGGCATTCGACGGCGAGAGGCTGCCCTGTAAAACATGGAATAAATGCGTTCCCACAAGTGCGTGTGCCTCGCTGGGTTGAAGGATCAGGGCTGCCTTCTCACTGGTCGAGCATTCGTTCCCCCATGCAGAGTAGACGTTGCGAGTCTGCGATTGGGGTTCAGATACTAACCAGCCTACTAGGGACCAAATTTCTAGCTGGTATGGGCGCCAGGATCTCCAAACTGAACAGCTCGGACTTTATGCCACAAGTCATTTCTTCTCTTCCCCCCAGGGGTGTACATATCCGGTGATTACCAACTTGTCTTGACCACGACCACAGTGTGGCCAGTGGAGGGGGTAGACAAACGCATTTTTTCGCCATCGAGCAAATGCCATCATGCGTTGCACGACCCACGAGAAGAAGAAAGGACCGGAAAATCTTGTGCCTTGAGACATGACAGGCATGTCCAGCTGCCAGTTTGCGCTCCACATCATGAAGCATCAGGCACGTGTCATGTCCTAGCCTCATAGGTATATGAACTCGAAAACCCACCTTTCACAAGGAATCACCCTCTCTGTCCTCAGCTTCTTTACGCCTTGCCTACTTCCCACATGCGTTCGCCGTCGGTGCCAGTGGCGACATATCAAGCTCACAATGTAGTTCGCAATGATCTACGACACGATGACTGCAAGTTTGTTGACATCGGACTTTCAAGCTGGAAAGTTTCATCCATGTCTACCATCTGGCACGTTGCGGCTACTGTACGCCCCTGCATCCTGCTCGCGAACGCGCCACGATTTATGAACAAGCGGCGGCATCTTGCCCACGATGTCCGTGGGTCACCGATCTCTGTATCGCGGCCCAGAAGAAAAGATTAACCTCCAGGCGAGTATAAAAGATGCTTGATGAAGAGCTGAGCTCTCCATCCAACCTAGTCCCAACACTCAGGTTGCATCCAATCTCGTTTTTCTTCTCATCATGCGCAAATCCATCATCTTCACTGTTCTAAGCACCCTCTCGTTCTCGACGATGGTAACACCGGTGCTGCTTCAGGAGCGTGTTGCGGTATACCAAGGCACTGTGTGTCGCCCGCTTGACTCTTCTTTGTGGCCCAGTACTGAGAACTAGCAGGGAGTACCAGTTGATGACAACCAAACTGGAGTTTGTTCTGTCCTGTCTGATCTTAGGATTTTCGTGTCGCCCCAGGTATTCCGCGATCAGGTATCCTGTGGGGATGTGAGTACTCTGTCATGATCATCACGAGCACCTCTTATCTTGTTCCTCAGAGCATCCAAGTCGTCTCATCACTGGGTGCTACAGTAATCGGCAATGTTGCTGGTCCGTCCGAGGGACTTGTTGAGTTCGATATAGGTACGTCTGTACTTAAAGTTGTTCTGGATGCTGTTTCTCATCCACAGTTAAGCATTAATCAAGGATCTGTTCGAACAACTTCTTGATAACGATCACGATCTCCGGGCCGTGTTGGATGTCCGCTGGCACTTGAAATAAAGCCTATGGGGTGGACACACTAAGTATATCATTCCTGTGCATTCCTGTCCCACTCGAGAATGAGCTTCTCGTAGAAACTGTCGTGAACACATTATCACATTCGAATACTGTCCATATTAATACTTGAAACTAAACCTATGTCACGGTCTAATGGAGTAGTTAGTTAGACCCAGACTACCGACTACCGATTTCCGCTCGAGGTTTGTGAAAGAGAGGGTAGGTTTTGCGCAAGACTGGTGACCATTTTTCTGCTCGGTCAACAAGTTAGAATGCTGTTACCTGGTTTCATCATAAAACAAGGTTACGGGTCTGCGTGCGATAACTCGATCGAATCATACGCATCTATACTCTAGATTGAGCGCTTGCGAGAGGCGGATCAAACGGTATCGCAGCCAGCAGAATAACTGTGTGTAGCCTTGCGGCAGTTTGAAGTTAATTCTTATCGTGACGGTGCCGACTGCCGAACTTGAAGGCGCGCATTTGTCACCTGAACTCCTCACAGGCTCTTTCTCCTGCGGACTGACCGGAACGTTGGTCGGTCGCAAGTCCGGATGTAAAACCCCACAAAGCTGAACACCTCGGCCACGACATTGAACACAAGAAATTCGTCTCTTCCTTGCGCTGCCATCAATGTGTTGGCAAAAGAGTGGCAACTGTCTTCTGTCAAGCCCGACATTGCAGTTCCCCTTGCAGAGGGACGGATGGTTTGAACGCGATCGCGAAAGTGGTGATCTGGTACCTAGAAAACAAGCGTAAACAAGCTTTGGAGCTCCCTCGCGACCTGCAGCGTCGATGCCACACCCAAATCGAATGACAGCGTTAGGGTCCCATGTTCTGCTCGAACGATGTCGTTGAGTTCTCCACAGTCACTTTTCTGAGCACGCTTGGCAGCTCTAAAGCCGGACCTTTCGAACGACTTTTGTTTATAGGTCCGTCAAAGAGATGGAAGTTGGGTACACGATGACTTGTTGCTCGTCATGGACAATCAATTTGGTGCACTCTTGCGGATGATGACAATGGAGGGTCGACGCGTGAGTTACATTGCAAAAGCTGTTGTTCATATTCGACTGTTGTTGAGCAAGTGACATACGCGTAGGAAACGGTTGCAGAGACGGTTGGAAGTTGGACACCGTGGACCGGCCGTCATTCTTCGCGCGTTGTACTGTGTGACGTGGGCGCACAACTTTATCCAACCATACGAGTGTGTGATTTCGGATCTCTGTTACCCTGCGTCTCAATTTCCCATCCAGAATGCCTTACACTAGATCGGCCATGGCAAGAATGTCGGTCACCGGCCCATTCTGTTTCATAGAAAGTCAGATAAATTGCCCATTGTCGACATGCGCATGCCTCTTCAACATCGTGATGCTGACGAGGGACGCGGATGTAGGCTATGGTCATTTGGTTGCGTTTCGGTTCTGCGGGCTGTCGCAGTCTTTGAATTTGGGTAGCTTACACCCTAGTATTATACCTGTTGTTGAAAGTTTTTTCCAGGTGTGTCGCGGTGGAAATATTGGTGATCAATCAAGTAGGGCCAACATTTCCGTCGGGTGTCGCCTTGGGTCCAAGGGCTCGAGTCCAGTCAAAGGTAATATGCCGGCCAACAGGCCTAACACATCAGATCAAACACAGCATCGTATTTTATTTTCCCACTCGTGATCTTGTACTCCTTTGACGTACTTTGCAGTAATTTATTCAGGTTGATGTCAATAAAATATACATGTACGTTTCTGGTACGACGATGTACTGTACAACCTTGTTTATTTGCTCTAGGTCTCTCCAAATCATACTTTGTCCTCCCGAGCGAGGTCGTCGACCCCTGACCATGCAGTGGTAAGTTACTCCCCCATATGGGCCGACGCGCGTCGAAGAGTGACGATGCCTTGGTAAAGCAATGGTGGTGCTGATCATGCTCGGGTATCGTCGGCGCTATGAAATCTACGCGAGCCGTTCGATCAACGCATTTCTATATCCACCTCGGTACTGAGTTGGCTTGTGTCGTTGTTCTCTCTTACTTTGCATCACATCAATCAACCCGACTCCATGATCATTGAACGTGCAGGATAATTACATAACAAAACGAAGCTTCCGCGACGGCCTGCGCACACCCTTCAGCGTGGTCCCTCCTTCGCGGCCCAATTCTCGATGACCGCCACCACCTCATCAAAGAGGACCCTTTGCTCCTCCGTCGGATGAGGAATCCCCTTTGGCGCCCTCGATCCCGACAAAAACAAGTTGCCAAAGTACCAAAGGTCCGTCTCATGTACAACGCTCGTGTCGCGGCCATACATATCCTCTACCCCACTGTACTGCGTCGGGATCTCGGCCATGAGCTGCTGGAGTCTGATGATCGATGCTTCGTGGTCTGCGATTTTGAGCATCCGATACAGGTCGGTTTTGAAACACAGGTGCCCTTCGGTGGGGACTTTAGTCCATACGGAGAACATGGGGCTATGCGCGGCACGGGTGATGATGTAAAGGACTTGGGGCCTGGGATAAGAGCTGCAGGCTTCGATGCCTGATGTGGGGGTGAGTGCCATGATGGTGCCACTGGGAAGGGGGACTTGCCTTTCTGCATTACGACGCCAAAGGTTTTGGTAATGGTAGATTGAGGCTCGGACATAGTGAGGTGTCGTAGAGACGAGATCAGCGAGATCAGATGATAGAATGCTGGTTTCCTGTCAGGCCAGTTTAATGCAGGGCACTGTCTTTATATAGTGCGTGTTCGTTGGTCCATGCCATTCGGATCTGTCTTGTGCTATTGTTCGAAATCTCTTTGTCTTTGACGGGTGAGACATTAATCCGTGGTCTGTGCCGCATTATTAGTTCCACGAATCTGTGTCGGGACATTTCAAAGCGTCACCGTTTAGTAGCCAGTTGCCATCTCCCCCCACATTGTAATCTGGACAATTCTCCGGTCGTTATCTTGGGCAGGGGTCATCGTTGTCGTTGGTCCTCTTGACCTGCCGCCACTTAAGGATAACCTAGCTCGAAACAACGAGCTCAGATAAACTGTCGTAGCGAAGATTTTATCCACACATCGCGGTCGGACACGTGTTGTATGATAAAATCTTCTCCGCGGCACTAATCGACATGGTCCATCGGTAGGAGAAGTAACGTGCGTGACGTGCGTGACGGACAGTCTGAGACTCACCTGCGATTCACAAGTGTGAGAGCGTGGGCGATCTGCGCGATAGCCCGGTCAAAGCCTGGCAGCAGGGAATGCAAGAAAGTAAAGCCGGATAATGATGACGGAACAACGTATCGTAGTGCAATGGCGCAAAGCTTGGCATGAGACAAGAGCAGACCTTCAGAATTAAGACTGTGTGGTATAGCAACAGATGATCGGATGATTAAGGTAGGAGTGTAAGAGAAGGTCGGGAGGTGCCATTTGGGTTCCAAACGTACAAATTTACATAAATTGAAGAATCCATCCTCCACCGAAATCAGCATGCGAAATGTGTATATTTCTTATGAATCTCATCTGCGAAGGGACACACGTCGAAATGCAAAACCGGCAGATTCATCAGGTTCATGGTTGCCACGGTCGCATTAAAATCGCAAGTCTTGAACTCGGCCTGCCCAATCCCCAACCACGAACTCAGCAGCCCACCCCACCCGTCGTCATCCTCGTATACTCGTCGTTGAGTCCACAGATTCGCGTATAACCACATGAATACAGAGAATCAATACGCATTCTTCAGCTTTCCTTCGCCAAGACCGGAGAAACAAAGCGTCTGAGACACCGCTGGAGAGATGGTCGCACAATGTCTGCCGGTAAGTAATGGGATATGGATTGCGCCATTTACGAGCTCGTCCAGGGAGATGACCAGTTTTGGCGGGAAGACTGTTGCCAACCGGCATGGACTATTTACAGATCCTTCGGTTAGGGAAATCCTCCATATCCAAACGGCAGGCAGATGTCAAAGTTGCGGACAACCCGGGCTTGCATCGACTTCGCTCAGCCCCCGCGAACAAGTACTAGCTGTCCACCCGCATCGGAGTTGGCGGCAGGGATCCGTGTTCGCCGCTACGATCGTTGCAGATTCCAAAGTCGAATGACGTCAGGCTAAGGAGTTCCACTTTTTTTTCAGTGAGCTTGACATTCCTGTCGCTCAACCAAAGCACCCGTGACAGAATACCAATGCGCCAATCCCCCATGACCTGCCGATATCACTCCGCTTGAATGGCACATCGATCGACCTCCTAGTTTTGCATTCCAAAGCCAAGATGGGGTGCGTTCAAGAGTATAAAAGAGGCGTCTTCGAGGAGAACTCGCCCCCAGCGCCCCGCCTCCCCTCACTCTTCGCTCAGCTCTACCCCTGCTTCCTCCCTTGCTTGACGTCTCGCTGTACGACGCCTACGTCATGTCCTACTTATTCCCTGCTACGACTCGACGTCAAACTCGTTCGTCGCCTCGCTGTGGACTGTCGGGCTACGATAGCATTAGGCGATGACCGCCAACACGGTGAACGTCTGCAGGTCACTACCTCTGTAAGTGTTGACTGACGCCTTTGTCGAACATGTCCACGCTAACGATGTGCACGTTGCGTCCCGTGGTTAGAGAGGTTGTAGACCAAAGTGTCGTAAATATTGGCTGGTGCCCTCGTCAGACATGGCCCGGTTGTTGGTACGGCAACGGCGGAAAATTGCTTTAACTTTGGAGGCGGCCTCTGACTATGCGTCCCGTAGAAGACATCCGGTCGTGTGGTCTCGCTGGCCACCGGTTTTTACGGTTTCTGCAGGGCTGGTGACATGTGCACGGAAGGTGCCCTTGCTGCGCTGAGCCACAAATTGACGATAAGCTTTTTAGATCTATATGCTGCCATGCCCCGGGATCCTTGACCTCGGCCAATTCTCGCGCGTTGAGCAGTACAACTGCTACTTTTAGTATGCTAATCGGCAGTCCCTTCCGTCTTGGATGATTCGGAGTGCACTGGAGTCAAGGCTAGTGCAGTACCCCAGTGTGTGTTGCTGAGTTTGAACTGAGGTTTCGAACTCGACAGGAACACGCTTCCCGGAACACACAAGATCTTGCTCGCCGTCATCTTAATCTGTCCAACTTCGCTGTACGCGTACGTTTTGGCCAAATTTAGATCGAGATGTCGATGTCGCTGACGTACTTTACCTTGTGCACGTGTGGCAGAATGACCAAAGCCTCAAATGCGCGACGGCTTGACACTGTCATTGAGCTAGCAATACCAGCTTGAGCCAACCACTTTCTGGCGCATTATCGTGTCCTCCCCACCCTTTGATGCTTAAAATGTTTTGAGTAGACTGGGTGTGTGGCATGTGTTTGACGTAGAAGCGCGACTGGTTCAGCAGAAATTTGGCAAGTCATAATGACAGTCATTTTCATATTATTTCCACTAACATTGTGGGGCAGATGTTGAAGTCATGCATCGTAGGTCATGATTACAGTCATTTGTACGATAATGACACTCGAGATTCAGAAGTTATCCCAATGCCAAGGAGTTGACGTGTCTACTCATGAACTACAACAACCGCCCACAGTCAACATGCGTGTATCGTCATGCCACTGCATGGCAAGTCACGCATGTGGGCTGTGGTCGTTTGGTTGCAATTTTGGTTTGGTCATTGTCGGCGTTTTACTTGGCTTTTGGGTCGCTTGTTAGGTCGACACTGTATTAATGCATGATATGGCCGAAGAGCTTTTGTCGAGCGTGCTACGAGTAGTACCACTGTCAATATCGTGGACTTATTTTGATACATGAGCAAGATTTTGGCCTCGAGAAACGTGAATTCTCAGTGTCAGATGTCATGGATGTCATTAATGATGGTAGATGTGCGTATGATCAGATTAATCCATAAATGAGATGCGAACCCGATTGTAAACCCCACGAACCCACTCCCCAGACAATTACTTGCTTGCTCCGCCTACATAAACCCCCTCGGCGGTCATGACGGCCGCGTGGCCACCGGGCGTCAACATGGCCACGTTTCCTCCTGGTGTTGCGCTCGCTGTGAAACCAGTGGGTGTACGGTACAGTGCACGGGTTGAACCCGTTGAGGAAGCATGTGTCGACCAGAATGAGTCGTAGGTGAGTGCTGAGGGGGCGATGGGGGCTTGAATGAGTATTGGCGCAACGGGTATGGGAGCCGTAGGGCCGGAGGTGGTGGGGAGCGGTGGGTGGGATGGGGCTGGGGTGTTGTTGTGCGGCGTGGAAGCCGAGATGGGGTAGAGGACGGAGCCGGGAAATGGATGGCCCGTTTGGAGGAAATGGGGCGCGAAAGCACCAGGTGTGGGGATGGGGAGTAGGACTGGGGCGGGTTGTGAGGCAGTCGAGGACGAAGGTGCGGGGATTGTCGTCGATGAGTGGTGCCGAGGCAAGGACTGCGATTGAGGCTGAGTCTGGGACTGCGCGTGTAACTGTGCCAGGCGCACTAGTATGTTTGGATCGGAGAAGTCCAGTGTGGACGGTGGACGGTTCGTCGGGGTCGAGGTGGGGACGAGTGGCACTGGGGTCTCGACGGGTGCGTGCGATATGGGCCGGCCGTCGGCGTTGGGCCCATGTTCTGATGGCGATTGAGAAGGAGGGGAGACAGAAGTGGACGAAGAAGGGTCGTTGGCCAAAGGTGATGGGCCTATCGCTCGATCAGGCACTCCCGACGGTGCTGCAGGTTGGCTGGCGTGCGTCTCGAGTGTGCCATGCGTATACGCCACGGTCGCGGTCGCATAGTGGGGTCGCTGCGAGGCCCCCTGTCGCATGCTCCGCTGGTGGGAGTGGTGGAAGTAGAGGTTCTCAACCTCGTTGAGGTTTTGTCGTTGCTGGTCCGAGCGCAGCCGTGAGTACAACGACGACACGGAGAGAGCGAGCGAGGACGCACCCAACCGTGCTCGACCTTGAGTTTGGCGTACTGGAGACGCATCTGGAGTTGTTTCGAGAGCTGGCAGCGTAAGCGGAGTGATCGTCAATCGACTGTCATAGCGCGGGGCGTTGGGAAAAGATGGGACACACGTGGTTGGCCTTGGCTCGTTCGAGCGTCTGTCGCTTCTTCTTCTGCTCGAGGTCGGCAGGTTGAGGAGGACCAACGACGACCATTTTTTGTCGGGGACTGGACATGAGGTGTGTTTGGATTTGGTCAGTGAAACACTTGCCTAAAACTACAACTTGAAAGGACAAGAGCGTGGTACAGGGGCCATTTCTCCTTTCTCGGCGACCGCCACCAAATGGGACTAGTCTGTACTAACCAGCAAGAACCAAGAGCTTGGATGGCAGGCCTGGATCTTGTCAAGAATAATAAGCCCAAAAACTCGGCATCTCAAGGCGAGCTAGTGGCTCATCTTCGCCGCCATGGCCATTGGCGATGACTAGAAGCTCACTTTTTTCATTACCGCTACCCAAAAATCGGAAAGCTCTGATAGACCCTGCTTCATGCTATTCCACAGATGGTTATTCGGTCGACGACATGGTCACGGCAAGCAACCAAAGTCCATGGCTTTCCCATCATAACGGTAAGCGAGATACTCCCAGCCGAGACGTGAGCGCCGAGCTAGTCCTACACGAGGTTCGTCTACTCCATTTTCGGTTCTGGGGACAGATAAAAACGACGACAGGCCGAATGAACGGCGTTTTCCACATTGTTCTGCGCTATGGGAGCCGGTTCCAATCCCGTACTCTCAAAGAACTACGTGTTCGATCCTCGTCCCCGTCTCCCACTCCTGATGGTCGCAAAAAGGTACTGGGTTGGGGAACTCTGTCCAGACACGGACGATCACGATATCTTCTCTAAAACTCGAAAAGACGTCCGCACGTTGGTATTTATACACGGCGTCGCGTGTCACAAGGAACTCTGGGAACCGACGATCCAAGGGCTATTCGAGAATGAAGCAGGCCCAGGAACGTCTATTCGGTTCCGCGACATGTGGTCCCTCGATCTTCTCAACCACGGAGATTCCGCTATACTCAACGAAGAGGATCTTCGTGGCGGGTACGATATTTGTGGGGTTCACATTTTTATGACCATGGATATGAATCTCATTTTGGGGCATGGTTTAGTCCCATGGGAAGATCATGCCCGTTGTGTCCATGCCTTCTTGGCCGGGCTAGGAACTGGTGTGGACGTCGATTTCTCGAAGCGTAGATTATCCCTTGTAGGCCATTCCATGGGGGGTACTATATCGTAAGGTTCTTTATCGTGTCTCTCTTGTGGTCGCCTTATGTGGGCAAGGGTTTTAGCGCCCACATACCATCCACGGTTGAACATTTCATCGTTACATCTGTTCGAGCCCCACTTGGCGGAGGTGAAAGGCCACTCGGCGGAGGAAGGTTTGAACTGGAGAGATCATCTAGTTGGACTCTCACTGGCACGGGAAGATATCTGGCACAGCGCAGAGGATGCATATGAGGCACTAAGAATGCAAGGTTTGTTCCGCAAGTGGGACGACCGCATCCTAAAGATATTCGTTGTAAGTTTGGCTTTCGCCGTCCTCGTCACTTTCTATCACAGTTCAATGATGAAAATAGAGCTACGGCCTCCGATCGTTACCGACCGCTGAATACCCCGGCAAGACAGAAGGTGTCACGCTCAAGTGTACGAAGAAGCAACAAGCCGTAAGTAGCTACCACCTTGCTCTTAATCTCGCGGTGAATCGGACAAAATCTGTTAGGCCTCGTTTAAAGACATCACGTCCGGGGGTATCGCATACAGGTCCCTATCGCACGTGTTGAAGGCGATACCCACGCACATCGCGTACGGTTCGATCGTGGACGCCTTGTAAGCGTGATCCATCGCGTTTGCTACGAGTAGCCCGTACGTTGATCGTGAATCGCAGGCCCTACGATCGGCAGCAAGACGTGCTTCACGTCGCTTCTGGAGGGGTATCGAATTTTGCAAGCGCGATCACGATACCTGGGACAGGACACATGGTACGGCGTTCCGCCTCGCGGTTCCCCCAGCTGACTACAATGTAATGACATGATTGTTTAGATGTTGGCAACACACACCGATGTCATTGCGAACGTGACATGGCAACAACTGGGCCAGTCTACATCTCACGCTCCTTCTCGTATCATTGATGCATCAGTGGCCAAGCTGTAGACTGCGTGACCATTCACCAATAGGATGTGTCGATTAGCTCCGTTAGACGACTGGTCGTCAAGATCGTGGGCAGGATATACATAGATGAGAAATCTTTTAATAGACGCCATCACTGGGACGGATCTGCTTTGTTGTTCCGCGTATATGATATGGTTCTGATATGGTTGTTTATAAATATTGTTTGTGAAGGGCCATCACCACGGAGTGGCGGTCCGCAGCCTCATTGCGCCGTCTGGTATTTCGGTCTTTCTCGTTCCTGTATATTTTCAATTCCGCTGGCTATGAATATCCTGAGCTTTGTAAATGTCTGAATAACAACATTGTTACCTGTAGAACAAGTGCTTTTCACGTGGCCGAGGGATCTCCGAGTCCTGAATCATGATTGTCAACACGCTTGCTGCGAGTCCTTTGGGCGATACACACGTGCGGCAGGGCCGTATGTGTACACTGCGGCATGCAGAAATGAGATCAGATGCAATTTGAACAAGGACATTTCAAAATGATGTTGGATAAATTAAACCTACGGTTAGTTATATATACCCCTTTGCGTCCTTTGTCCTTTGTCACCGGAATGGTGGCGATCGCGTACCTCACAACTCTCCTGCAAGGTGGCTCAGAAATCCATTTGCGCTGCCGACCACATGCATTCCTGCCGCGTCTTGGAGAATGTGAAAAGGTATGAGGATGATGCGCGTAACATGGGCGACGGCCAAGTCCCCGTGTTCAAGGGATGACGTGGGTAAGTGTAAGTATACACCCCCTGGTCCGCAGCCGTGTCGACAGGTGATGTAGTACGGCAATGTTTGCCCGTGGTCACAGTTCGTCGAAAAACATGACTTTGGCGAAAAAGTCACATCCATGGTGATGTGGTGATGGTGGAAAACAATCAACATTCGCATTGCATTGCAGAACCGCACAAGACAATCGCGCACAGCCCTGTCGCAGTCGAGACGGATATGTACTTATGTGTCGTAAACGCCAAGGTGTGGACCAGGCCTGAGGGTTGGAAAGTCTTGTTACCGACCCTGAATGTGCGCTGTACGCGGGCTGGAGTAAGCGACGGGCTATTCTCGGTGCCTAGACGCCGCCACATCGGTTTGTCTGCCTGCCGATCCGTATTGCTTGCTGCGATTATGTCGAGGACCGGGTGACTCCGTACGGAGGCGCGATAGAAGCTGGGAATCCGGGGACATATCGTACAGGAGAATTGAAACGCGCGCTCGGACAGAAGCAGGAATGCCGTAGGAATTATGACCGACGAGGCGGTGTTCCTGGCTTGAAACTTAGGGCTTTGTGTCTGGGCCACGGCGACAAAAGGCCACTGCCAAGTGAATTTCAGGGTCGGTTTGAACAAGCGGATAAGAGTGGTGGATGAGTATGTAGTGAGTGATGTGGATCGCGAGAGGGCGTTTCGTGTGTTCGGAGGATCTCGTTTGTCGTGCACCTGAGCGCTTCTGTACGGTACCGTATGGCCGCGGATACGATCAAGGGGTCGGTGTTGAGGTGGCCAACCTGTGACAGGACGAGATGTGGTGACAACATGAGTAAAATCCGTGTCACTGAGCTGTGGAATGAGCGGCACCGCGAGGTAACCAGAGTATCGACCGACGAGCACGCAGAGACGGTTGTCCCGACATACCTTATCTATGGTATGAGTCAGAGAAAGTGAGAGATTTGAAACACTGGCTGTGTTTGCACCCGTCGGGTTCGGCACATACCAGGCGATGTCACCCGGGGTGATGGTGGCGAGATGGGATCTGGCTTAGCCGCCAGGTACAAAGTAGTGGCTGATCTGCCTCGAGGCAGTTCCGAGTTCGCGCGTTCATCTGACCCAGGCTTTTTCAGGGTTTCGGTTCTTCCCTACGAGATAGCTGTGGGAGTACTTATCGAAGCTCAAAATATTGATTGTTCCAACTCGTTTTTTTCTTCTTCCATCGCGTCCAGGTTGGTGTCCACCACGATGGCCACAGTTCAAGCCACCATGGTACAAACACAGGCAAGTACTCATCTTCGCTGTTCGCTCCAGACGTTGTGAGGCTTACTCAACACCAGGCCCGCACTGTGCGCGTTACCTCGGCCTGGCCATCCCCAAGCAACGGGCTGATGCACACTCGCCCGTGGCGCTCGTCCCCCCTCGCCGGCCCCGTCCTTTCCACCCTGCCACCCGTCATCCCAGAGGCTCCCGAAGAATCCTACGAAAACGACCTCGACGGCCCTGACACCGCCCAAGGACTCCCGCGTGTCCGTCCACCGTCTTCCTCGACGATTGCATCTCAGACAGGCTCTCTCTCCACCTCCGCGTCGGGGTATGGCTCGAGAAACGCCAGTGGCTCGGCGTCGGCTCTGGCGTTGGCCGACGGTGAGGCGAGCACGTCATCCGTGTCGTTGGTGGCGAGTACCAACGCCAACGGGACGTCGTCGTCTCAGGGTCACAGCAGTTCCCAGAGCCATTCGGTCCGTCCAGTGCGCTTGACAAAGCCATACGGCCGTCGCCCATCCTCGTCACAAGGCGACCTCACTCCGTCCAAGAAAACGTCCATCGCGCCTCCACCCCGCGCACGTACCCTCTCTCACGGCAACTCGCGTTCAGCGTCGTTCTCCGTCCGGCCTCTCGCGCTCTCACCAACGATCCCCCAAGCTTATTCGCGGTCGTCGCCACGTCCCACATCGCCAGACTCTGATGCCAACAACGCCAAACAACCTCCTTCAAATTCACGTGATCCTGATTCAAATTGGATGTCGTCCTCGCCCTTTGGCCCCGCTCAAACACCCAAGTTCTCCAGGCTCGCTATCGCCTCCCCGGCAGTCGTCATGCCGCTCAGCGCCAAAGAATATCGCAAGCGAAAAGCCAAGGAGTTTCTTGGAAAGGGAAAGGACAAGGATGCTCCAACGTCTTCGAATCGCGTCACCTTCATTGATAACGCTATCTCGGCATTGCAGAGCTCCAACGGGGTTCCCGCGGTCAAGGTGTCGCCACCCCCATCAGGCGACGTTCACCCGGCTCCCTCATCGCCCGGTGATCACACCTCTGATCGCCGTACACAACCGCAGCCCCAGGTCGACCACCCTCCTTTCCCTCAAACCTCCATGTCCCCTCGTCCTTCATCTTCCAAGCAGAAGCGACCCCGTTCGCGCCCAAATACACCTCCTCGACCCTCGCCTCTTGCTGCCCATCCACCCATCTCTCCCAAGTCCTCTGCTGGCACCTTTTATTCCTTTGTGTCCACTTCGGATGACGACACCCCTCGACCCCAGGGTTTAGACGATTCTAACGTTGTCCCGTCCGCCCGCCCTCGCCCTCGTCGTCGCAAATCCCATCCCGACCGTCTTTCCAACGGCGCTCGACTGAGCCTTCTCGAAGCCATGAACCGTCTGTCCCAGGAAGACGCTTCCCTGAATCGCCTATCAGCCATCTCTCCAACCGACGGGAAGCGATTCTCCGTGGCTTCCCAAGCGAGCGGCCACACGTTGTTCTACGATGTCGAACCAGAAGGAGAACAGGGTCAGGCGACCGGTGTGGACGGAGAAGGCAATGGAGATCCGAGTAAGGATGAGGACGGTCCGTGCACTCCCGTCCTTCACACTCAGAGTCTCGAGGATCTCTCCTCCACCCTCACCCGTACGGGTATCGAAGTCGCCAAGCCCAATGGCGATGAGATCCTTTCGGAGGACGGGCGCAAGGCGAAACGCAACGTGCGGATGGTGCGCATTTCGGATACCGTTGAGGTGTCACCACCGCCGGTGACTCGTCGACGGAAATTGACCAAGAGAGGTCTTGGATCGGCACGTGCGTCAACGCCTGTGGTGGGAACTGAGCCTGCGCTGGTCCGAATAGTCAAGGAGACAACAGTCCCGACACAGACACAACCACAAAGGCAGACTCAGGAACGTCGTACGTCGTTGTTGCCATGGAAATCAAAGGGATCGAGCGATAGGAAGGGTGTGGCTGGTGTTAGCTCCGTAGTGGCTGCTGGTGAGAGCACTGCGTTGACACCAACCAAGGGCCTCGTGCACCCTAATGAGAGCACCGCTCCTGCGCCTGTTTCCCCTTCACCTTCCCCCATACCGAACCGATCGTCTCACGTCGACAGCCTCCCCAAACCCAAGTCCAATGCTACGCCCCCCAAAAGAACGATTCTTGATACACCCGCATCGACGCCAACGCCAACGACGGTCCCGAGTCCCGAACCCGAATCCTTTCGGTCCTCCAGCCCACCCAAAGGGCGTAGATACACATTTTCCTTTCTTTCCTCTCCCACTTTTCGCCGTCCCAAACGCGAGAAATCCAATACCGCCCCTCCCCGTGTCGAACAGGGTCCAGTTCAGAGTCCCAAAGGCGTATTCAAAGGAAGCGTCGTCAGTATTGAGAGGACCCGTACTGACAGCACCTCAACCAGCATTTGTACGATCACCCAGGGCAGCCAGAGCACCCTCGTCCCCTCGTCTCCAGTAGTGTACGATCTCACCACCCTGGCATCCTCGGGCGGTCTCTCTGGTTCTATGCGGGGCTCCAAGTCGTCGGTGCCGATGTTGCGACGGTTGAATGCGCAGGAGGTGACCATAGAAGGTGTACCGCCACAAAGCGAATGGGAAGGAAGAGATGACTCGACGCCGAGTTTGATTACCAATGGGAGCACCGAGACGACCTCGAGTTCCCCTCGTACCCCTTCGTACCCCCGCATCGTTGGGGCTGGGGAATCCTTTGTTCCTCGGCCCTCTGGACTCAAAGAATCGTATATTGATACGTTTGAGGAAGACTCGGAGGACTCGTCTGAAGGGGGGAGGACGTCGAGGTGCATGCACCGGAAGCCGGAGCCAGGTCCGTTGGCGCGTTCTGGCACTGGATGGGGCGATATATCTGAGGAGGACGAACGGCACTTGCGCCCGAACCCGCGCCCTGGGTCACGTCCCGGTACGGCGAGCTCCACGTTGACGACTGCCACAGAGACTTCGGGATCGTACCTTTCCTTCAGCACCATTCCCGCTTCGACCACGTCGTCGGACCTGACGTCGCGCTCTGAGTCGCCGTCACCTGTGGGTGGCAATAAACGGGATCGGGATCGGGCGGTGTCGGTGGCGCAGAGTGATTCGGATGGGGGCGAGGACCTCCACATGTGCACGTCGTGTGGGCATCGGCCGATGTCCCCTGTATCCTCGCACTCGTTCTCGCCATCGCTCGTGTACGATCCGGATCTCGAAGGGATGCATCCCATGTTTACGGTCCCGCTTGTCACAGTGCCTGTGTCGGCCTTGGGGATGTACCTCACGCCTGCGAAAGCCAATCAGGCCCAGAGCTCCAATCACGTGCACTTCAATGCTGTCACGACGACGACGACGGTGGCGATAGCGACGAATGATATGGTGATCACGACACCATCGTCGATGCCACCACCACAGCAGGTGAAGAAACGGCGTCGACCACAGACGGCGCCTGTTGATATGGGGGACGCCGCGCTCAAGTTTATCGAGGAGGCCAAGGCGATGCGTGCGCGCGAGGGTGGCGTGGACCTTGATGCGCTAATTCGGAGCGACCGCGATCGCGACCGCCCGACGAAACCCAAGGCCGGGGAGTCCAAGTTCAAGGTAGCACTCAAGGGGTTGTTGAAATGGAATGCGTAAAAGGTATCGGTTTTGGCTGCCTGGTACGTTGTTTTCGTTTTTTCGTTGCGTCTCTGGCGTGGCGAAGGGTTGGGGTCTGAGCTGACGTGGTTTTGTACGACGCAGATCGAGGAGATCGCCCTTTATAACTTGTGCATGGCTTTCGATATCTTGATCCACGTGTCGTATCGAGGGGAGATTGACACTGACACTGACAGGAGGGGGGGTCTTGAGGGGACGTGCTCTCTTTCTTTTTTCTTTTCTTCTCTCCTAATACCCTTGCGCTTTCTTTTTGTAACAATCCCTTGACGATACCTTGACTTATTCCCGTCTAGACGCTCCACGCTCATGAAGCACCCTTTCACTTGAACTTGCTTTCTTTTTCCTTTTTCGTGCACGGTCGCTCTTGGAAACATATTCATGCTTGACGATGTCGATCGTCTCTTCCTCTCCCTCCTCCAACTCGAGTTGCCCCTCTTTCACCTCGAAATTCTTTCTTGAATATCAATGTATACATGGTGTAATTGACTTTTTTTTCCCGCCATACCAATGTACGCGGCGTTGACATGTACTTAAATGACTTGTGGAGGCACTGCGAGGTGCACCTGATCATGAATCGCTTGGAAGATTCTAACGGTCATCTTTTCGGCCTAGACCGACCTTCGGCGTTGCCATAAATACCTTGTTTCAACTGCCGTCGTACTATCTCCCTCCTTCCCCCCTTCTCCCCCCCTTCTCTTCCCTTCCCCACCGCTAGGTCCCAGAATCCTCCTTTCGCCAAGGAAAGGGGAACTCTGGGGATGTGCGCCGCGCTGGGGTGCGGTTATCGATTCGCCACTGCGGTGCTTCTGTTGACGTTGGTTTGATTTGTACGTCTGTCTGTCACTCGGTGGGTGGGACACGAGGAATGGCCCGGGAGACAGGCGACGTCGTTCCAGACTCCCGACTCGTCCCGATAATCAGTACTCAGTCATCGACGCATCGATCCGCATCTCTAAGTACCGCTGGGCCTAAACATGGCCTATTTATTCCATTTCCACGACAGGTCATCCGAGTCGCAACGTACTGATGCGGCCTTCTCTTCTCTTCTCGTACATGTACATACAGCTTTCCCGAAATTCGCCGTCAACCTGGTGAGAAGCGATGTTGCCGATGCCAGTGGGACTCCCAAGGTGCGGCGATGTCGCATTCTGAGCGTATATTATAATCGTGTCATGATCGGTTTACGTCCGACGCGCGGCGCCAGCGCACATCGTGAGCGCAGTCCCCATGATCCGCGAAACGGGCACTGTTGTCGACACAACAGGTATTACTCCGCCTCGGTCCGAGTCCGTACCGGTTGTTCGGAGAATAGCTTTGCTATGGTGGTGGGTGCTAGCACGCATGACCCCCAGGATCACAATACGTCACTCGATCGATCGATCGACGTGCCAGGGATTCAATGCGTGCCACGCGGGCGTGCATGTACAAAGTCATAGGGAAAGGAGGGTGGGACGCATTCATTTGGATGATGCAATCGGAGATGTAAACAAGGGGGGGTCTCATGTCGATATCTGCAATTTGAAGATGAACGCAGAGGTCGTCATGTTTGTTATTACTTTCATGGTATCAACACCTTCATAGTTGGAGTGCTGGCGACGTTGAGGACTAGTCAATACTTGCACAGCACTGTTTGAACTTGAACATCCTTCGTAGCGGACTGATTCACACCAACGCAGTGGATTCGTTGTGGAAGCGACTAGTAGGAGCCATAGTATGATGGAAGGCTTAACAAAGCGCTCAGGCACGCCCTTTGCTGCTTTCTTTGACTTCAACGACTCACAGTCCGAACACCGCAAGCCAACGGCCACGATCTAGATAGAGGGTCACGGTACGGTCTCGTACGCTGGCTGTGGGTTTTGAAACAACTAGTGACCCCTGGTTTGCAAGCTTCGGACCCTTCACAGGACAGCCGGCAGGCTCCGAGCACCTCTAATCCCGATTGTGCACTGGGACACTCGGAACAGTAACAGGTATGCCATTTTCCTGTGCGAAGCATCATGATTACCGAGCTGCAATTTTGGTGCTCCCAGGTTGGAACATGGATTCTCTCCAAACGGAGCCACTTGTAGGGCAACATTCGATGACAGGCTCAACAGACGAGGATCTATTGACGTCGGGTATCCAGTTGGCGAAACGCTTCGAATTATTGGGCGATCTAGTGGACTTGCAGCAAGCCATCACATGTTTCGAAGCATTGCTTAGGTCCACTCCGGTTTGGAGTCATCGCTACCGTACAGGACTGATGGCTCTCGGTTTGGCATTCTCGTATCGATTTCAGCGCCTCGGCGACCTGAGCGACCTCGAGCAAGCAATCTCAAGGCACCAGGTTGCCGTTGACCTCACCCTTCATGGGCACCCTGACAAGCCTATCTATCTCAACACTCTCGCCGACACCTTCATCGCTCGTTTCGAGCGCCTCGGCGAACTTGGAGACCTCGACAGAGCAATTTCGAGGCGCAGAGATGCTGTTCACCTCATCCCTCGTGGTCACCCCAACAGATCAGGCCATCTGAGCAACCTCGGAAATGCCTTTGGACTTCGTTTTGAGCGCCTCGGGGAGCTGGGTGACCTCGAGGCAGCGATCTCGAGGCACCAGGATGCTGTTGACCTCACCCCTCGTGGCCACCCAGACAGAGCCGTATATCTGGACAGCCTCGGCAACTCCCTCGCTGCTCGTTTCCAGTGCCTCGGCGAGTTGGCTGACCTCGAGGAAGCAATTTCGAGGCACAGCGACTCCGTCAATCTCACCCCTCACGGTCACAAGGATAAACCTCATCGTCTGAGCAACCTCGGCAGCTCCATCAGAGTTCGCTTCGAGTGCTTCGGAGAGTCGAGTGACCTTGAGCAGTCAATTTCGAGGCACAAGGAAGCTGTTAGTCTCGCTCCTGAAGGTCACCCCCACCGACCTCGTTGTCTGGACAATCTCGGCAGCGCTTTGGATGTTCGTTTCGCGCACTTCGGCGAGCTGAACGATCTCGAGGAAGCAATTTCGAGGCACCGAGAGGCTATTGCCCTCACACCTCATGGCCATCCTTACAAACTTGTTTATCTGAACAACCTCAGTAACTCCTTGTTCACACGTTTTCAGCGCTTCGGGGAGCTAGGCGATCTCGAGAAGGCAGTTTTGAGTCTCAAGGATGCTGTCCACCTCACCCCGAATGACCACCCCGACAAACCTCTCCGTCTGACCAACCTTGGCAACAACTTGTGCACTCGTTTCAAGCGACTTGGGGAGCTGAGTGATCTCGAGGAAGCAATCTTAAGGCACAAGAACGCTGTCGACCTTGCTCCTCGTGGTCACCCCAATATGTCTGGTTATCTGAACAACCTTGGCAACTCCTTCAAAGCTCGTTTCCAGCGCCTTGGCGAGCTGAAGGACCTCGAGGAGGCAATGTCGAAGTATGGGGATGCCGTTGCGCTCACTGGCATGGATGGTCATTTGGACAAACCTAGCCGCCTTATCAACCTCGGCAGCTGCTTTCTGGTTCGTTCCGAGCGCCTCGGAGAGCTATCTGACCTCGAAAAAGCAATTTCGAAGTACAGGGATGCTCTTGGCCTAATCCCTGATGGTCACCCTGACAGACCCATCATCTTCAATGCTCTCGGTATCTCGTTCAAAGATCGTTTCAAGTTCCTTGGGAAGCCAAGTGACCTCGAGGAAGCAGTGTCAAGGCATAGGGATGCCATACACCTCACTCCTGACGATCACTCTCTAAAACCCAACTGGCTGGGTGGCCTTGGCGACTGCCTTTTCGTTCGTTTCCAGCATCTTGGGGAGCTGGATGACATCGAGGCAGCCATTTCGAGATGGAAGGATGCTGTTGACCTCATTCCGGACGGTCACCCAGACAAGTCCTATTATCTGAGAAAACTCGGCGACTCCTTCTCTGTTCGCTTCGAGCGTTTTCGGGAGTTGAATGACTTGGAGCAGGCAATTTCCTCGCACTCACGAGCCGCTTTCACTTCCGTCGCCTCTGCTGCTCTTCGATTTGGCGCAACAATGAAATGGATATCATGTGCTCGGATCGTACGACATCACTCTCTCCTCCATGCATACTCGGTTGCCATTGACCTCCTTCCTCAACTTGCATGGATCGGCCTCTCTATTACACACCGTTACAATGAACTGAAGCGAGGCGCCAATGTCGTACAAGAAGCAGCGGCAGAAGCCCTGGACCGGGGACTGTTGGAAGTTGCTGTGGAGTGGCTTGAACAAGGACGGTCGATTGTTTGGGGCGAACTGTTTCAGCTCCGCAGTTCTTACCAGGCGTTGTCGTCGGTCTATCCAGATCACGCGCGTCGACTTCGGGAGCTATCTGTCGCATTAGAACATGCTGGTGCTACTCGCGAGAAATTTGAAAACGCAGAAGATCATGCAACGGGGTCCCTTCAGCAGGCGGCTAACAGGCACCGTTCTCTTGCGATTGAGCGAGATAAACTCCTCCAACAGATCCGCAGGTTGCCTGGATTCAACCGGTTCCTCCTGCACAAGAGGTTCTCTCAGCTTCGTGCTTCAGCGCACTCCGGACCAGTCGTCATTCTCAATGCTGCAAAGAGTCGTTGCGATGCGTTAATCATTCTTGCCAACGTAGACCATGTCATTCATGTTCCTCTTCCCAATTTCACTTTTCAGCGATGTGTCGGCTTTCAAAACACGTTGAAGAGTTTGCTCGGTCACGCTCGTGTCCTCCGCTCTGACGAGTCGGAAAGGGAAGGGAAGAGAGCAATGAAGGGGCGCGGCAACTGGGAGTCTCTCTTGTCCACCCTGTGGAGTGGCGCCGTGAAACCAGTCTTGGATGCCTTGGCCTTCTCGGTACGTGACGGACTTCGTTTGGATTCGCCTCTACTCCATTTGTTCTTCCACCAAATAGACTCTTGGGGACCCATCACGCATTTTCTGGTGTCCGACAGGTCCTCTCGCGTTCCTTCCTATCCATGCAGCCGGTTTATATGGTGCCCAGTATTCACAACCTGGGCACAAAGTGTTCGATTTCGTCGTCTCGTCGTACGTCCCTACACTTAGTGTTCTCATATCGTCACCCAATCCTGATGCGGCACCCGGCGGCGATCTCCGCCTCCTTGTGGTTCGTCAACCAACTTCTGATGGCCTACCCCGACTTCCAGGGGTCGACGTTGAGTTGAAACACATCCGGATGGTAATCAGGAGTTCGACTTCAGCACAAACCACCCTCCTAGAATCATCTTCCGGTACCGTCGAGGAGGTGCTTTCCCTGATGAAGGAGGCAGATTGGGTTCATTTCGCATCCCACGGCATTCAAGATATCGAAAGGCCGACCGAGAGTGGACTTTGCCTCGCTCACGGACGCCGATTAAAGCTGACCGATATCATTGCATTGTCGCGCGTGCGCGGTGGTCTTGCCTTTCTCTCCGCGTGTCAAACAGCAATGGGCGATGAGGGTCTCTCCGATGAGGCTATCCACATTGCAGCGGGGATGCTTTTTGCAGGTTATGGAGGAGTCATTGGCACAATGTGGTCAATCAGTGATAAACTTGCCCCTCATGTTGCGAGGGATGTATACGAACAGCTGTTTCGGGATGGAGCGAGGCCGGATTATCGGAAGGCTGCATGCGCATTGCATGACGCTGTTGCTCGGCTTCGAGATAGTTGTGCGTCGTACGACAAGTGGCTTCCGTTTATCCATGTCGGTCTTTGAAATTCATCGTTGATCATGTTCACATATTGCACTCTACTCAGGCTGTTTCATGTCAGTCACGGTTTTGCTGAAGCTCCAAGCAATGTCGATGAGGACACTCGGATACACTGCCCAATCAAGCACTGGCAACTCACACTTTCCATTCCAGTTTCAACCCGTATGCGAGGGACCGTATACAATGTCGTGGCCCGCAAGATCGCCCAAAGCGACGAACATCGTCTGCCATCCCGGCGAGTCTCTACGGAACACCCACCAATTTGGGTATCGATTCACTCCTTCCTTTCGGTTTGCTTTCGGGTTGAATTTGAGCCCATCGGAACTTGAGGAACAGTGGACTGCGACGCATGTCAGCATCGTGGACAAGATTTTATCAACGCAGCATGTGCCCCTCCGTGCTGTGTGAATGGTGACGCTTTAAAAATATCATGGGTCCAACAAGGCAGACGCCACCCGTTGTCTCACCATCAAAAGACAAAGGGATCTCGAACAATGAGGATAAACAGGTACAAAGGGCCAGGACCACGAACGCGCACTGTATAACAACCATGTCGCGCACCAACTTCCCTCATTAGAGAGCCAGCATTCTATCATCTGATCACATACATCACGCTCTGCGCCCAACCACCATGTCTACCGTTACCAGATTGTTCTACATCGTAATGCAGAAAGGCAAGTCCTCCCCTCCCCGTGGCGTTGATCATGCTCACTCCCACATCAGGCATCGGAGCCGACTGTCCCTCTCCCCTTCCTGAGCCGCGAATCCTCTACATGGTCAGCCGCACCACAGGAAGCCCTATGTTCACCGTCTCCACCAAGGTCCGCGCTGAAGGGGAGGAGTTTCTGAAACCTGAGCGGCATAGACGGCTCAAGATCGCAGACTACGAGGAGTCGATCGTCAGGCTCCAACAGATCATGGCCGAGATCCCGACGCAGTACCGTGGAGTGGAGGATATGTATGGGCGCGACATAAGCCTCGTGCATGTGTCGGAGATTATACAATTGGACGACTTGTTTTTGTCGGGGTCGAAGGTGCCGAAGGGAATTCCTCATCCGACGGAGGAGCGAAAGGTCCTCTTTGACGAGGCAGTGACGATCATCGAGAATTGGGCCATGTAGGAGGAACCATGGTGAAGGGTGTGCGTAGGTTGTCGTGAGGGTTTCATTTGTCATCTGACTGTCCTGCACGTTCAACGACGCAGTCGGTTGAAAGTGGGGGGCGAGCACGATGTGGCACATGTACACGACGGAAAGGCTTTCAATGCATTGGTAATTGATTGGGATGTGATACTACATCGTGGTGGTAGATGTACACAATAAAGGAGATTGCACGACTTATCATGTGTCGCCTACTGAACCATCAGCTTCGACATCAGCAGTCAATGTGACAGAATGAGTTTCGCGCTACCAGAAAGTTTGAGTACATAGAACAAGTGCCAGCACAAAGACAAGGCCATCGGGCAGGTGGACTCGGGCTGCCAGCAGGACCTATCATAATGTGCACCAGCAGTGAGCAATGCAAGCAAGAGAGCGAACAACGACATAAACACAACTAATGAATATAGATTACGCTGACCAAGCGGCTTTGGCTTGACCAGGTGACGACGAAACATTTCTCGTGAGTTACAGAATTCAGTGGATCGCGTCGGCGAGCACGATTGAGGGCGGTTAGATCGGAGTTGAAGTATAGGACGAGCATAGGAACTGGTGAGGTTGCGTTGACCCATCCTATATAAACCAGCAACATGCAATGGCAGCAGGGAAAACTCGGCGGTAAGATACCACCAGACGCGCGATTGGAACAGGTGCATGGTCTGGAGGAAATCGACGATGGGCGAAACGATCTGATCCTAGAGTTTGCGTAAGAAGGACGCGAGCTTTCTTGTCATGTCGGCATCGTCGCGCGCACCGTCAAGTCGCGGGGCTCCGTTGACACATTCCTGTGTGATCTGCAGACAAGTGCGTCACACTGGAAGCTGTACTTGCTAGTATTTACAATGGTGACAGGTCCCACACTCGCCGCGCGTTGAAGATTCGAAAAGAGTGAGGGAAGGAGAAAGCAGGAGAGACCAGAAAACTTGAGAATACTGGTAACAACCCCTGCATCTCGAAGATGAGATGGAATGCTCGTTCGTGGTGATCTGCAGGTACCAGGTTTGTTGAGGGCATTCAGAATGAGAAACGTCAGTTGCAAGAACTCATCTGTCAACATCTTTCCTGTTGGGCCATATGTCATGACATTGCGAATGGGAGAGCGGGAGACGAGCAAGCTGGCTTCAAAAGACATCCTGTCCTTGTTCTAGAAGCTCGACTGCCTTTGCAGGGGTGAAATACGGAGACAGGCTGAGAGGTGATATTTTTGAGGACGAAGGAACGTACGCGTCAACATGCCACAACACGGAGTTGATTGGTTACATTGCTGAAATGTTGAAGATACGATGTTGGATGTGCCCTTTCCCGACTCCGCTGCATGGCTCCGACGTTCACAAAATAACCATCGACTAAACGATAACTTTGGTCTCTGGAATGAAAAAGTTCTAACCTGCATGCCAATACTCATTTATGTATTCTATCTTGAAACTTGTCACCGACCGCATCCTTCAAGTTCGAGAACACGGTCAGAGTCTTGGCAGTGCTCCCGCCTGGGATGTGTGTACATTTATGTTACGAGGTACTTTATACGCAGACCTGATATCCCAAGACTCGTCTCCCCACAATGATTGCAGTCAACTCAACGAATCAAAAAGTCTCCGTACGATATCGTTTCCCTTCAGGAGCCTCAGGTGTCTGACCACACCACTTTCTCCCATTTCGCACAGTTCTGCTTGCCAAGCGGGTCTTTAACGGGACCTTCGTTGGCTAGACCCATCCCTAAGTATGGTTCAAGGAGCTGCACTGACATGAAGTTTACTTACGAAAGAACTGTGAAACAAAAATGAACATCAGTGGTTCGCCAAGCAAATAGCCGAAAGTAGCACACAAACGCAGAAAAATTTCCAACGTTGACGCCTTCGTAGAAGACGAGGTAGTCGTGGTACCACCTCACGCATGTCGCCTTTTGGAGTTCGTCGATGTCTTTAATCGTGAGCAGCCCGTCAGCATCTATGTTAGTGAGCTCAGTTACCGCATGAAGATCGAAAGGTTACTCACTGACGGCTTCTCCGTATATCCTGTCCAAATAACTACAGTGGAACCTGGCCATTTTATGCTGGGCTGTGCATTGCATGGTGATGTGTGTGTTTTGCTTTGCTTTGGTAACAGTCGCGTTGCCAACAATGTAGTCTATCCTCTTCCAGATACCTTGCTTGCCATGTGTGTGCAATATTCCTGAAGATCCACTGACATTGTACTTTGCGTAACTTCAGAACGCAATGACGGAAAATAAACTCAAGAGGCTTACTGCATCCTTGCCAAGGAACTGTGAATGGAGTCTTGAACAAAGACAAAATATGTGAGAATGAAATAGACTAACCTCTCTGAGCAATTTACCCGCCGATCCTGGTATATAGAACTTGATGAATGCATAGACTTCGTGATGGTCTGACCACTGGTCGACATAGTACTCGGCATGGGTGGGATGTTCCTTCGATAGTTTCAAGAACTCTTCATCGTAAAAGAAAGTTCCTTGAGGACCTTAAAAGAAGTGTTAGAGAGGCACACGAGGTCTCTGAATGAATGAAAGCCCACCAGGCCCAATCCAAAAGCTGTCCGAGAATTCCCAGCCAAGGTCAGAAGCCTCGAAGTGGAAAGATGGTGCATTCAAGGCATTCTTGAAAAACAACACCTTTCCAATTGTATTGTATTTGTATTTATTCCTCAGTTTTTCTGGAAGCGAGTCTTCTATCATGTTTGCTACCTGTATGAGTGGAGATTGGGTAGTAACTGTCAAACAATGAACTCACAGATTAGTGGGTCTCAAAGTACGGTTAAGTGAGTTACCTGAAGTTACCTGAAGTTACCTGAAGTTACCCGAGGCCAGCTGAAGTTCAACAAAGCACTCCAGTTCCTGGGGCTTTTTGAGCTCCGACGGCACGTGTACCTCTCACATGCCGTGGCACAGGTGTGCGCTCGAGCTAGCTGGCTGGGTCTGGGCTGGCCACTTGAAATACAACCCCACTGTGCTGTAAATAGAACTTGGCTAGATTATATAGAGGCTGGGAGGATTGCCATCAACCCGAACAAAATGCCCCACATTTCCGAGCGCCAGAAACTGCTAAATGCCCTTTCTCAGGCTAAAAGACAGCTAGGTGTTCAAGTTTACTTGGAAATACTGATCAATGCAGTATATGATGAATCTCCCCCTCCTTCTCTTTTGGATACAGATAGCAGCTCTTCCTCAAAGTTCTCCCACTCTCATCACAACTCTTTCCACCACTCTGAGTCTGATTCCAGCTCTATCTCCAAACCCAAGTCCCATTTCCACTCCCATTCCAACTCTGCTTCCTCT